>PVIU01022692.1:0-28862 GCA_004026605.1 Ondatra zibethicus | reverse complement strand
TAGCAGCAGACATGGCTCAGTGATGTTTGGAGTACTTCCTACCACATGATTGAGTGATGTAAGTTTGATGCTAGAAGCTGAGGATCCTACATCCCAACTGCATATGCCATCAGTGCTTTCCTCTGATGATTTCACATAGCTGTACTTAGGATGGTCAGGTTCAAAGTCTTCATGCTTTTGGGGACCCCACCCTCCAAAAACCCCACAAAAACAAAGCAAAAAAAATCCTCCCCAACAAGTCTCTTGGAAAAAGTCCTTTCAGACACAGCATTGTTCCTCAGAACAAACCTTGGTCATTACTATTTTAAAAACAAAATGCATAGTGAGAATGAAGGTAGAACTTGTGTTGTTATTTGAGAATTTTCCATCAAAGACAGGAATGTCCTGGGGAGTGGGCGGTAGTGACAATATCACCATGGCTCTTTTCTTACAGGTTTCACATTAAAATATTTTGTATGCACAGATTTATTTTCTCTCCATCACGATGGCCTGAAAGTCATTATACAACTGAGAATAACTTTGAAATTCCAACTGCAATGATGGGATTATGGGAGTGTGCTACCAACCCTGGTTTTATAAACTGCTAGAGATAAAACCTAGGACATGGCAGGCAAGACACTCAGAAGCAAGACACAGCCCCAGCCTGTGTGTCCATATCTTCTAAAAAATAGGGCTTAGGGGTCAGTGCTGTCTGTCTCCTGGCTGACAGATTTCAGGTCGCTTAGACCCTATACTGGGTCTCCTTCATGTGTGCTGTGCTACTTCTGTTTCCTTCCCTCTTTTCTTTGGCAAGAGTGAGGAAAGCCAGGATGACTGAAGTTAACACAAATCAAGACATGAGTGGCAGTGATCAGGACACCATGAGAACCTCAACCCACATGGCAGAATACTGGTTAGCTTTTATTCATCCTAGACTGGCTTTTCAAGTGGCCTGGGGTTCATGCAAGAAGGAAGAGTGACCATATTTGTCATCCCATGAGCTGGCAATGGTGGACATGTCAGCCTCATTGGACAGGTCCTCTATGGAGAAGTTGAGACCTCCCAGAGCTAGAGTCACATCTTGATCTCCTGTGCCCGGTGCTTCACCAGCCCTGGCTTTCCTTGGACACTGTGGATGCTGTCACTGCTGGAGCTCTGGATCAGGTTGGAACTCATGGAGGAGGAGGCTTTTTGGGAGCCCAGGTTAGGTGGTGAACATTTGTCATGTAGCACAGGGTCTTCAGGAAGTCTTTCAAGATGTTACTGGTGTGATATAGGTGGAGGAGTGTAAGAATAGGGTTATTTACCAAGACTCCTTCTGGAAGTTTCTCATCAGTCCCTGCTTGGCTCCTGGACATCCTCAGGGGTGCTAGCCTCCAGCCTGCAGGTTGCACTGTCCCTGCAGGTCGATAGTGGTCTGAAGGCTGGATCTTCAACCTCTCTAGTTGTTTGATGTGCTTTCAGACCAGGCCTGCCTTCTGCAGCTGGATGATGGACTCCTGATGCTGCACCAGGTAGCTATTGGTGGTCAGCTTCTCCGCATCCTTACTGAACAGAAGCCTCGGGTCCTTAGCTTGATCTTTCTTAGTTGACAATTCTTCCTTTATTGCTTCTATGTTGGCAATCACAGCATACAGAAGGAAATCCCATATCATTTTCTGTTTCTCTAGTGATATTTTAAATGTAGTCAACCAGTGAGCCCTGCAGTTCCTCCATATTGGATGCATTACACTTGGAGCTAAGATAAAGATGGTCAAAGATATGGGAGGGCTTGTCCATCTTACCCAAGATGAACAACATCTCGTTATCAATGAGCTCCTTGAATTCTTTCAGGTTGCAGTTAATTGCTTCTCCAGCTCATTGCTGATTTCCTTAGAAGTCACATTTTTTTTCAAGGTCCCGGATCATCATGATGTTCTGGAGCTTGGCTTTAATGAGATGCTCAGTTCTTTCCCCATCAGTTGGCTTGTCCACAAACAATGCTGCCGATTCAGGTCTTGTGAACTCCAGGTCATGCATGGTGTTCCACTCATTAATGCAGCTCTGCTCAGAGCTGATGCAGCTCTCATAGTAGGTGACCCAGATGAGCACCACCCCCAAGGGAAATAGTTGTGCTTCTGTGCCACTTCACAGGCCTTGTGAAGCACTTACAGGCAGACCACACGACCTGGATAGACAAGGGCTTGCAGACATCCACCTGCCAGCTGTGCTCACATTGAACCCACTTTCCTTACTTAAAAAGTCAACTGCCAGCAAAGTGTTCTCTTCAGTGTTCTGGTGCCCACTGGTGTATAACACAACCATGTCCAGATGATCTCTAGGCAGACTCCGCTGGTCCTGAGCACTGTTTCCCTACTGTGGGCCGCTCTTCACCATGAAAATGTTCTCGATCAAGCTGAGGTTCAACTTCTGTTCCTCATCACTACCGGCCTCCAACTCACTGATGCTTGCAGAGGAGGACACAGCAGTGAATGTGGGAAAGCAATGCAGGGTCACTAGGGACATTGCGGTGCAGGCCTGCTAGGCAGCCACTATTTGACCAATTTTAAAGGACTTATTTTGTCTTTGAATTGTTCTTCTAGCCACTGAAAAGTGTAAATATTGCTACATATTGCTAGATAGGTGGCTCAATCTTAAATATAAGAGGAAAGTAGGATCATTGTTGATTGTGTTATTCATGAGTGTTTTCTTTATTCTTTCTTTTTAAAAATAACACTGGGAAAAATGAAGAGAACCACAGTACAAGTTTTGTGCATCTGCTTCATGTTTTGATTTGTGCCAGGCATTTTATAAGTATCAGCCCTTTAAACTTGCTGGCTTATAAAGGGCTGGATATAGAGTGTATAGTATTACATGAATTGAGGAGTAATGATGTACTATAGACATTGGAGATACCTGTACTTGAATCTTTCCACAATTGTTACATAGTTAAGTTTCAGTTTTCTCATCTGAGCAATTAAAACGACAGCAAAATAATGTTCATCTTTTTTAGTTTATAGGTATCAAAAGTAAGCAGTGGTGTGTGGTAACTAACTACTTTAGTACTTCACAAATGTGTCTCCATATAGTTTTGATATTACCATCTCTCTTTATAGATATATAAACTGTTCCAGAAAAGCAAATTGAGTAACTGTTGCCTAGCTATAAATTTATCAAAATCATACACATGGTATAAGTGAAGTGAAAGATAATTATATAAGATTATAGTTAAATTCATTGTCAGAAGCAGTTTTCAGAAACTACAATTAGCATAACAATGGTATGGGATAATTATCTGTATTCTGTCAATCATGATTTAAATAAATGCTGATTGGCCATTAGCCAGGGTGTATAGGTGGGACAACCAGACAGGAAGTAGAGGTGGAGCAAGGAGAATAGAATTCTGGGAAGCAGGAAGCTCTCTTGAGACTCCTGCCCAGACCACCGAAGAAGCAGGATATGACCTGCCCTGCTGAAAAAGGTACTGAGCCATGTGGCTGACATAGATAAGAATAATGGGTTACTATAACTTATAAGAACTAATACTTAGCCTGAGCTAATGGACCAATCAGTTTATAATCTTCTGGAGACCTCTGTGTGATTTTCTTTGGGACCTAAATGGCTGCGGGAACTGGGCAGGACATAAACCCCAACAACCAGGCCTTCATGTTACATACCAATATCAGAAAAATAGGCCTAGAAATCAGAATACCAGATTTGATGGGAAATACAGAAGAAGCGATGGCTGGAACGTCTTGGGAATGCTCAAGAAACAGAGGCTAAAGGAGAAATAATGAAGGAAATGTACGTACATGATTTGCTCTCTGTGTTTCTGGTACCAAGTTACCACAGAGTGGGCTCCTCTGCAGTCATAAAACTGCACACTTTAGGAATAGCTGCAGGCTATTTTTGCCTACATTTCCTCACTTGAGTTGCATTACTTAAGAGGTCTATTTAGCCATTTGACATGTGATGAATTAAGTATCTGAGAGGCTTATAGTTAAATTGATTATCAGAAGCAGTTTTCTTCTGCTTATAAGATTTTATAACTTTTCAAAGAAGTTGCAGAGACTGGAAATCAAGGAAAGACTGGATAAAGGTTTCTATCATAAAATGTGTGATGAGGAAAATTTTTGTAATTATATGATAACAAGTATTATAATCACCAATTTTTGTGATCACTACATGCCAGACACTCTGCTAAATACTCTATACAAGGGATTTTATCTAATCCCCGCCACAGACGCAGGAGTAATGACTGTAATTATCATATTTTAAGGAAGTAGAATGGAGGTTTAAATAAGCAAAATAACATTTTCAGGTAGGGCCATATAGGTAGAAAAGAGCTGGCTTCATTTTTAAGCTTAAACTTAAAAAAGTATTTGAAACATTTAAAAATTTTTTTGAGATAATAATATAAATACATTTCTCCTTTCCCCTTCCTCTATCTAAACCCTCCAACTTTTCATTCAAATTTATGCTTATCTTTTCTCACTAATTGTTATTGCATTCATATATGCATATATATGCATATATATTCCTAAATATAACCTGCCCAGTCTGTATAATGTTATTTGTTTATTTGTATATGTGTTGTCTGGGCTGACCATTTCACTCTGGACAACCAATTGTTAATCTCTGCCCTCCTTCATTCATTTGACTGTAGTTCTTTGTGTATGGTTGAGTCCTCCTGAGATTTTCCCACGCAGTCTGATATATTAGTCAGTGTTCTCATTTAGGTCACATTTGGATAGTCATGTTGGTGAGGTTCTATGTGTGTAGCTTCTTATGTTACTAGAAGACTATGTCACAACAAACTCCCTCATCCTCTGGCTCCTAAAATATTTCTGGGCCCCTCTTCCTCAGTCTTCCCTGAACCTTAGGTGTTACCACTAGAGTTGGTTGTCTGAACCTGGGAGAGTGGAGTCTAAAAATGAAGAAGACTAAAGTCTCATGCAATAGCCAACTTTATTTTGAGCAACAAATAATTTACATTCTGAGAGTATTTTGAGAGTTAAACATGGTCATGTGAGCAAAGTTCACACAAGTTTAGGCTGTACACACTCACAAGAACAACCTGTGCTTGGAAACATCTTTGAATAATAAAAGTAAGAAACAATGTGTAATCTGAAAACTCACTCTTATTGACTACGCCTGGGAGGGGCACAAAAGCACATTTTAGGAACAGCCTCTATTATGGAAAAACAGAGCTTACAAGATTTTTGACTTGTTTTCTTGGAGTTATAGCACAAGCTCTCAGAAAGCTCATTCATTTTCACTATTGAGCTGTGCTCTGACACTTAGGTACAGGAGTTATTTTGTAGATGTGTCCACTGGTACTGGGCTTCACAGCTGCACGTTGTGATTGCTTATGTTTTTCTGTAGTGATCCCTATATCTTGCAAAGAGAAGTTTCATTGATGAACATTGAATATTTATCTGTGGGTATAAAGATAGATTAAACTCATAAACTTTTACCTCAAGAAATAATTGGTTAGAAATATATTTTGATTACTTTATACCCTTTATATGATATATAAAACACATTCCGAATCATTAAAAATAATATATTCTTATAGATATTGATATGACCAGAAATCAAGCAAAGAAAATGATAAGAATTCATAATCTCCCTAAAATACCTTTTATCATGTACCTCTTTCACATGTACTCATCATGCTAAAATCTTTGTGAGGTGCTTGTTTATACACTTTGCACATTTTCCCCCACTTTCAGATTTTTTCATACTTTGGAATGTATTCCTTGCTGTATATATGTATTGAAAATTTCTTCTAACATTTTGTAGTTTTTTATAATCTTGATGAATTGGCGTTTTAAAGTTTAAGATTGTTTTGTATAAAAGTCATATGCTAAACTTGAAATAATATATATTATTTTATATTTCATGCCCTTTGTTTCTTATTTGAAAAAGTACTCCACATGAGAATCTTTCTATTGGCAAACTTCTGTTCTTTAGCTTTTGCACATTCAGGCCTAGCAAACACTTGAGGGTTAATGGATAGAATGAGTCTGAAATTTAATTTAATCTTTTTATGTTGTGCTCAGTTGTTTCAATATTATTTATGAAAAAGCATATCAGTCTTCATATTTTGGGTAATACTGTATGCACATGTATGTATATATGTATGTGTGTATATATATATACACATATGTGTATATATATATGAATTGCCTTCTCTATTATTTATTTTTGTTTATGTACACTAACATTAAATTATTTTGATGACTTATACATTTAGTGTGTCTTTGTATTTAGTAGAGGAAGACTTCTCTTTTTGTTCATATTAAAGAGTATTTATGTGACTGGCTTGCCAGATTTCCATATAGTTTTTAGAATTAGCTTGTCAAAATCACATATACACATATAACCTCAAAAATTAAGTAATCAGTTCAAATCAAGGCTATTGCTAATTTATATTTAGTAACATTTTTGTTTTATAGGTTAAAACCAAAATTCATAGTGTGAAACAATTTTATTGAAAAGTTAAATAAAGTATTTTAATGGCAATATGACTGAGAGTTATGTAGAAAATTTTATTTTGAACCATCTCTATGTTTCATTTGAGTGATTTTGGTTTCTTTACATAAATTTGTTAGATTAATTTTTCAGTAGATAGAGAACATTTATTTCTCCATGAAGGAAATCAACTCAAATATGAGATAACTGCTCTGTGTTGCGTTGTGTAACATGAATTATTGTCTGTATTTTTTCTTTGCATACTGTGCTATCTAATTTGTGTTTCTTAGCTAAGTGATTCCTAAAAGTGGCTTGAGCAGTCAAGTGAATCTTAAATTATATAGCTAGATATCTAGGAGTTAATTATGCTGTGAATTTTGATGAGACTACAAGGATAAAAAGGAAATTATAAATTTCTAGTAATATATAGATAATAATAGCCATATATATTTATTTATGATTATAATTATATGGTACATCTTTCCTATATGATTTAAAGACATGGAAATTCATAAATAGTGATGATGACAATTTGCCAAAAATATCTTCTAATGGGAGCAGAAATCAAAAATTCGAGGGTTGAAGTAATGAGGACTGAGGCTTAGGAATTTATATTGAATCTAGTTTTCTTTTTATTTCAACTCAAGTCACTTTTTCTGTGTGATGTCATGTTCTCCCTCTCCATGTTGAAATTTTTTACTAGCTTGATCTTATACAAATTTTTTGCAGGTGACCACACATATTGTTAGGTCATGTGTGTAGCAGTTATGTGATGTTCAGAGGACAGGCATTTACAGCACTCATTTCATCCACTGGCTCTTACATTCTTTCCAAACCTCTCTTCTGTGATGTTCCCTGAGGCTTCTGGTTTGTATTGTTATGGAGGTCCAATTTATGACTGAGTACTCCCAATCACCCTGTCTCAGCTCTTTGAAGAGAAATAAAAGTAAATATTTAGAAGAAAATTTGATAGCATGAAACAACATGTTTTTCCCTAGAATTTATGATTTTTGTAGATACTGTTTTTAAACATGTTATAACTCCAGGCATGAATTTCTTTTGGTGGAGTAGGCATCAAAAAGCTATTGCAACATCTCAGTTTTGAATACTAAAGTTGCATTGGTTTTAACTAGAAACAATAAATAACAATAGTTTTTCTAACAGAGGATAGTGAATTTACATTTGAAAAATTCTAGCAGGTATGAATAAAAATCTTTCTGTTGCACAATGTAATCTCTTCTCTATATGGTCTAAATATCATATGGTATATCATGCAATTTGCTACTTCTATGGCTGTGCAGAAACTCAGCTCTACTGTATCTTTTTGGCTTTTTGGATGAAAGAATATTTTTATGAGGACATTGACTCTAATGTTTGAGTCACAGATGTTTAAGCCACTCTTTGATACTTATTTGTATAAAATTAATCTACATTATTTTGTTGTGGTATATACATTACACATAGTAATGGGTTTCATAAAGACAATTTCATACATTTATATAATTTACAAAATTCTAAGGTTCACGAATGAGAGAAAATATGCATTATTTTTGCCTCACAAAATTCAATAAGATCATTTTTAACTGCATCCATTTTCTTGAAAATGACATAATTTTTTATGACTAAATAAAACTCCATTTTATATAAATAAACATTTTTTTCTGATTCTGGACACCTATGTACGTTCCATAATTTGGTTATTGTTCATGGTGCTGTGATAAACATGCATATACAATTATGTCATTGAGATGTTGACTTAGATCACTTTGGGTGAATATCCAGGAGTAGTACAACTGAGTTATATGGTACTTCCATTTTTCATTTCCTGAAGAATCTCCAGACTGTTTCATAGGGGCTGGACTAATTTGCATTCCCATCAGCAGTGTACAAGGATTCCATCTTCTCCACATTCTCATTAACATTCGTTATCATTTGTTCTCGTAATGAATGCCATTCTGAATGGGATGAGACACAATCTCAATGTAATCTTAACATAGATTTTCCCAGTGGCTGGTGATGTTGAACATTTATCATAATGCATGGATTTTTGATGATATTTTAGGATGAAGTTGAGCATGCATAGGTAATTTCACAAAAACTTGGACATTTGCCCTTATAGTAAATCAAACTTTTCCAATCAATCACATACCAAGAAATGTTCCAGAACTATTCAGCAATAGAAACTATGGGAAATAAACTTGCTATTTATAGATGAATATAGAATGATGTTGGTTGTATGTGAGTTGATTATAATGTGCATTTTAATAAGTTCATTTTGAACAAGGTGAAGAAACATTAAAGCTTATATCTACTTATTTTTTCCATCATCTACCCCAGGGCCAATCTCTTTTGTTCACTATGCTAGTGTCCCAACAGGTATCAAGCAAAAACTACAGTTCACAATATAATATTAGTTAAGATTGTTTATCTTTGAAACCAGAGAATGTTTAATATCCCTGTCTAACCTGATTTTGACTTGTGATGTAAATACATCTGAACTATTACTAAAGCAAACATATGCCTCTGTTTAAAAATTTGTTACTAATTAATGATTTCTTTACTAGGAAACTATTTGTGTCATTTGGATAGACTAAAAGATAGGGATTTTTCAGAAAGGAAATTTAATTTTAATGAAAATTAATAAAAAATGAACATGCAAAATAACAATTTAATTAATAATTCAATAATTCAGAGAAAGCTACGTGTTTATTTATCTTCCCTTGGCCTTTAATCATCTGTATGTGCATATATGTTCTTCAACCATTTCAGATTCTAACATGTATGCAGTTTTAAATCTTTCCTATATATGTATTTTATCATGTCACTTAAGGAGCACACTATACTTGCTTTCCTACTAATGAAAGTCTTTTCCATATATTTCCTGTTATTATTACATAATTTCATTAATAATATGTATCTTATAGTCATTGCTTGGGCTCTAAAATTCCTTAATCTAGATTCATAGAAGTAGAATTATTGGGCCAAAGACTGCTTTAATGAATGCTTTTGATAGATATAACTGGAATCCTGATGAAGTCATTTGTACTCCTACCAACAGTATATGATGGTAAATATTTCTTTGCCCTTTAATAACTTTGCACCTGTTTTTTAATTGAAGTAAAAATGCAACAGTCAAATTTTAAAAATCATATGTACAATTAAAAATTACAAGCTCCATATGAAAGCAAAAAGGGGTGCATTTATTTAATGCATTTTATTTTATTTAACCCAATATATCTAAGAAATTATTTCAACATATAATAAATATATTTTCCTTTTCCTACTTTTCTGTCCTAAGTCTTTAAATTTCAATGTTTTATGTTTCACAACTTCCATCTAACTTTGAATGAGGTGGATCTCAAATGGCTAGTCATTACCCTAGTTAATAGCATAGTCATTAAATATTATATTAAATATATGCTTGCTACTTTGATAGTAGAAAAATGACATTTATAAGTCAGTTTAATTTCAGTTATAATTACAAACAATGATGGGTATTTTCTCACATGTTATGTTTGAGTGAAATGTAACTGTTCTCATTTTATATAAACTTTCTATGGGATGTAGACCGAAGTTTCTGTTCTGTCTTGTCACACAGCAATTCATTCCCAAAGAAACACACAGGGATTATAAACTGTTTGTCCTATTAGCTCAGGCTTATTACTAACTAGCTCTTACAATGTAAGTTAACCTATAATTCTTGCCTATGTTTAGCCATGTGACTTGGTATCTTTTCTCAGTAAGGCATTCTCATCTTACTTCATCTGCATCTGGCTTGTGACTGATTCTCTTCCTTTCCTTTCTCAGAATTGTCTTATTCTGGTTGCCCCACCTATGCTTTCTGCCTGGCTACTGGCCAATCAGCATTTTATTAAACTAATACAAGTAGCAAATCTTTACAGTGTACAAGGGCATTATCCCACAGCATTAACATGTCAATTCATACTCAGGAAACATTCCTATGGTAGTTTCCCCAGATTTTAATACTAAGTTATAATCTGTGTATTCAAATTTGTCTATTTTAGGTGATTAATTTTAATGCTTATATTCTTTGGACAGTCTTTTCCACTATAAAAACAGCCAGATATTTACTTTCAGGTTTTATGGTTTCAGGTTTTTTTAAATCTTACCTTATTAATCCACCTGAACTTTATTAGGCTGATTCCATGAGGTAAGGGTAAAATTTACTGTCTTCTCAAAAAACTATCTTTCACAATAGAGTTTTCCTTATATTTTTAACTTAGACTACTAAGGAATAGGTTTTCTTTACGACATTTGAACACAGACTTAGTGTTGGTTTCCTGCCCTCTGCCTTTCTTTGTTCTTCAGCTCCTTGCCTACCCTTCCTTGATTGTAACATAATTATTATTTCTTTTTTATTATTTTATTATTTCTGTATAATAAACTAACAATTTTAATTATCATAACTTTCCAGTTAGTAAACTTTTGACATTTTAAAACATAAATTTATATTCACACTTTAATTTTGTCTATCACATATCATATTTCTTGTTTCACCTTTCTTCTAGAAAACATTTGCAGTAATATTGTAAATCTTCAAACAATTGTATTATTATTGTTTTCTTTATAGTGAAAATATATTCTTCTCTCATACATTACGTCCAACCACAATTTCCCCTCCCTCCACACCTCCCAGCTTCCCCCACCTCTCATCTCCCTTAGACCCTCTCCTCTGTCCATTTCCTCTTCAGAAAAGGGAAGTCCTCTAAGAGGCAACATCCAAACACGAGAAAACAAGATATGATAAGACAAAGTATAAGTCCTCATAGTGAGGCTGGACAAGGCAACATAATAGAAGGAAAAGAGCCCCAAGAGCAGCCAAAAGAGTCAAAGATATGCCCCTTCTCACTGTTAGAATTTCCATAAAAATATCAAGCTAACAACCATAACATAAATACAGAGAAATTGGTACAGACCCATAGAGGCCCTGTACTTGCTGTTCTAGTCTCTATGAGCCCTGGTTAGTTGATTTAGTGGGCCGTATTTTTCTGGTGTCCTCCATTCCCTCTGAGTCCTATGATCTTTCCTTCCCTTCTTCTGTGGGATTCCCTGATCTCTGATGGGAGGGGAAGAAGGTACCCCATGCCCTAAACTGCATGGATGCTCAAGAAACAAAAACTGGGTTGCCTAGAGACCTAGGGTAGGACCAAATATATCTGGCAAAAAAATTAATGAAATGACTCCTAATGATATTCCACTGTATTCATAGATTGGTGCTTTGTCCAGTTGTGATCAGAGAGACTTCCTCTGGCAGCAGATGAGAGTGGATGTGGCTGTGGCTTACCTGCTAAAGTTCTGGAGTCTGTCACCCGTGGAGCCTCATGGCTTCTCTCTGACTCTGCCTCCTTTCTCCCAGCATACAGTTTAGTTTTCCCCACCTATCTGTGTTCCCTTATAGCTCTGCTATAGGCCCAAAGCAGTTTATTTATTAACCAGTGATATTCACAGCATACAGAGGGGAATCCCACATCAGCCAGTTATTATTTATTTATTTTTATTACTTTATAAATAATACCATTCAAAATTTATACTTCCTCCCCTCCTCCCACTTCCCTCCTGCTCCCCCACTCACCCTCCCTCCTCCCTCTCCAATCCTAAGAGAGGGCAGGGTACCCTGCCCTGTGGGAAGTTCAAGGCCCTCCCCCCTCCATCCAGGCTTAGGAAGGTATATATCAAAATAGACCAGGATCCCAAAAAGCCAGTACATGCTGTAGAGACAAATCCCAGTGCTATTATCATTGGCTTCTCAGTCTGCCCCAATTGTCAGCCACTTTCAGAGGGTCTAGTTTGATCCCATGCTCATTTAGTCCCAGTCCAGCTGGATTTGGTGAGCTCCCATTAGATCAGGTACACTGTCTCTGTGGGTGGCCAACCCCTCGCGGTCCTGACTTCCTTGTTCATAGTCTCCCTCCTTCTGCTCTTCATCTTGACCTTGGGAGCTCAGTCCAGTGCTCCAATGTGGATCTCTGTTTCTATCTCCATCTATTTCCAGACGAAGGTTCTATGGTAATATTCAAGATATTCGTCAGTCTGACTATGGGACAAGGCCAGTTAAGGCACCCTCTCCTCCACTGCCCAGGGTTCTAGCAGGGGATATCCCTGTTAACACCTGAGAACCCCTCTAGAGCTAAGCCTCTTGCCAACATCAAAATGGCTCCCTTAATTAAGAAATCTTCTTCCCTGCTCCCATATCCACCCTTCCTCCATCTCAACCATCCTACTCCCCCAAGTTCTCCCCAACCCTCCCCTTCTCCCTTCTCTCTCCCCCTCTCTCCTTCACCCACCCCACTTCCACCCCCATGCTCCCAACTTTTGCCTGGTGATCTTGTCTGCTTCCAATTTCCAGGAGGATCTACATATGTTTTTCTTTGAGTTCACCTTATTACTTAGTTTCTCTAGGATTGCAAACTACAGGCTCAATATTCTTTGTTTATGACTAGAATCCACTAATGAGTGAGTACATACCATATTCATATTTTTGGGTCTGGGTTATCTCACTCAGGATAGTGTTTTCTATTTCCATCCATTTGCATGCAAAATTCAAGATGCCGTAGGTTTTTTTTTCTTCTTCTGCTGCTGAGTAGTACTCTAATGTGTAGATGTGCCAAATTTTCTTTATCCATTCTTCCAATGAGGGGCATCTAGGTTGTTCCCAGGTTCTGGCTATTACAAATAATGCTGATATGAACATAGTTGAACAAATGCTTTTGTAGTATGATTGGGCATCTCTTATGTATATTCCCAAGAGTGGTATTGCTGGATCCTGAGGTAGGTTGACTCCCAATTTCCTGAAAAACCGCCACACTGATTTCCAAAGTAGTTGCACAAGTTTGCATTCCCACCAGCAATGGATGAGTGTTCCCCTTACTCCACATCCTCTCTAGCATAGGTTATCATTGGTGTTTTTGATTTTAGCCGTTCTGACAGGTGTAAGATGGTATCTCAAAGTTGTTTTGATTTGCATTTCCCTGATAGCTAAGGAAGTTGAACATGTCCTTAAGTATCTTTTGGCCATTTGAGATTCTTCTGTTGAGAATTCTCTGTTCAGATCATTACCCAATTTTTTAATTGGTTTATTTAGAATTTTAATGTCTAGTTTTTTGAGTTCTTTATATATTTTGGAGTTCAAACCTTTTTCTGATATGGGGTTGGTAAAAATCTTCTCCCATTCAGTAGGTTGTCTATTTGTCTTCTTTTTAAATTTTTTTTTATTTTTCCATTCAAAAATTTACACTTCCTCCCCTTCTCCCATTCCCCTCCCGCTCCATCACTAACTCTCCTCCCCCTCCATCCTTAAGAGAGGGCAGGGTACCCTGACCTGTGGGAAGTCCAAGGTCCTCCCCGCTCCATCCCAGCCTAGGAAGGTATGCATCCAAATAGACTAGGAACCTGAAAAGCCAATACATGCAGAAGAGAAAGGTCACAGTGTCATTATCGATGGCTTCTCAGTCTGCCCCTGCAGCGCATAATGCCTGTCTGTGCTCTATGCACTCCATACAGTTCTCGATCTTCGGGCAAGGGGCTGGAGGTTGAAACACACAAAGACACACAGAGACAGCACAGACAGAGAGACAGAGACACTGACCTCTAGTCACTGGTATGAAGCCCTTTTTTCAATAGTACCATGGAGGCTTATACATCCAACAGTCAGGTGGGTCAACAGGTGAAAACCTTATCCTCTGATTCTAAAGGCAACACGTGCTCATGAAGCAGAGCTGGTAAACAACTTTGACACAGCTTTCAGCAACTCAAATCACAAGGAAAGTAAAGATCTCTAGCAGGGAAGAGCAGCTAAAGGCCAGGACTCCAAGTGATCCCAACACGCCCCCATTGGTAGCCACATTCAGAGTCCGGTTTGAACACATGCTTGTTCAGTCCCAGTACAGCTGGATTTGGTGAGCTCCCATTAGATCAGGCACACTGTCTCAGAGGGTGGACCAACCCCTCACGGTCTTGACTTCCTTGCTCATCTTCTCCTTCCTTCTGCTCTTCAACTGGACCTTGGGAGCTCAGTCCATTGCTCTGATGTGGATGTGGGTCTCTGCCTCTATCTCCATCCATCGGACAAAATTTCTATGGTGATATTCAAGATAATCATCAGTGTGACTATGGGACAAGGCCAGTTTAGGCACCCTATCCTCTGCTGCCCAAGGACCTAGCTGGGGACATCCCCGTGGACATCTGGGATCTACTCTAGAGCCAAGTCTCTTGCCACCCCTAAAATGGCTCCCTTAATGTAGATATCTTCTTCCCTGCTCGTATATCTGCCCTACCTCCATCTCCAACCTTCCACTCCCCCAAGTTCTCACCAGTCCTTCCCTTCTCCCTTCTCCCTCCCCCTCTCCCCTTCCCCCAACTACACCCCCACCCCTACCCCCACCCCCATGCTCCCAACTTTTGCCCGGTGATCATGTTTGTTTCCAATTTCCAGGAGGATCTCTATATGTTTTTCTTTGGGTTCAACTTGCTATTTGTCTTCTCTAGGCTTGTGAACTATAGGCTTAATGTCCTTTGTTTATGGCTAGAGTCCACTAATGAGTGAGTACATACCATATTCATCTTTTTGTGTCTGGGTTATCTCACTAAGGATAGTGTTTTCTATTTCCATCCATTTGCATGCAAAATTCAAGATGTCACTTTTTTTTTTTTTTTTTTTTACCACTGAGTAGTACTCTAATGTGTATATGTTCCACACTTTCTTTATCCATTCTTCCATTGAGGGGCATGTAGGTTGTTTCCAGGTTCTGGCTATTACAAATAATGCTGCTATAAACATAGTTGAACAAATGCTTTTGTAGCATGATTGGGCATCTCTTTGGTATATCCCAAAAGCGGTATTGCTGGATCCTGAGGTATTTTTATTGAGGACTTAAATCCATTTGGACTGGAGTTTTGTGCATGGTGATAGATATGGATCTATTTTCACTCTTCCACAGGTTGACATTCAGTTATGCCAGCACCATTTGTGAAAGATGCTTTCTTTCTTCCATTGTATAATTTTAGCTTCTTTGTCAAATATGAGGTGTTCCTAGGTTTGTGGATAAATATCTGGGTCTTCAATTCCATTTTATTGGTCAATGACTCTGTTTTTATGCCAATTCCAAGCTGTTTTTATTACTGTAGCTCTGTAATAGAGTTTGATCTTAGGGATGGTAATGCCTCTGGAAGTTCCTTTATTGTATAGGACTGTTTTGGCTATCCTGGGTTTTTGGATTTTCCATATAAAGTTGATCATTACTCTCTCAATGTCTGTGAAGAATTTCGTTGGGAATTTGATGGGGATTGCATTGAATCTATAGATTGCCTTTGGTAGAATTGCCATTTTTACTATGTTGATTCTACCAATCTAAGAGCATGGGAGATCTTTCCATTTTCTGGTATCCTCTACAATTTCTTTCTTCAAAGACTTAAAGTTCTTGTCAAATAGATCTTTCACATCCTTAGTGTTACCCCAAGATACTTTATGCTAATTGTGGCTATTGTGAAAGGTGATGTTTCTCCGATTTCCCTCTCCACTTCTATATCCTTTGTGCATAGCAGGGCTACTGATTTTTTTGAGTTGATCTTGTATCCTGCCACATCACAAAGTTGTAGGAGTTCTCTGGTAGAGTTTTTGGGGTCACTTATGTACACTATCATATCATCTGCAAATAATGAATGTTTGACCTCTTTCCAATTCGTATCCCCTTGATCTCCTTATGTTGTCTTAATTGCTATTGCTAGAACTTCAAGCACTATATTGAAGAGATATGGAGGGAGTGCACAGCATTGTCTTGCTCCTGATTTTAGTGGAATTGCTTTGAGTTTCTCTGCATTTAATTTGATGTTAGCTGTTGGCTTGCTGTATATTGCTTTTATTATATTTAGATATGATCCTTGTATCCCTAATCTCTCCAAGACCTTTATCATAAGGGGGTGTTGAATTTTGTCAAATGCTTTTTCAGCATCTAATGAAATGATCATATGTTTTTTGTTCTTTCAGTTTATTTCCATGATGGATTACATTGATAGATTTTTGTATGTTGAACCAGCTCTGCATCTCTGGGATGAAGCCTACTTGATCATAATGGAGAATTTTGATGTGTTCTTGGATTTGGTTTGCCAGTATTTTATTGAGAATTTTTGCATCGATGTTCATGAGTGAGATTGGTCTGTAATTCTCTTTCTTGGTTGAGTCTTTGTGTGGTTTTGGTATCTGAGTAACTGTAGCTTCAAAAAAAGAGTTTTGCAATGACTCTTCTGTTTATATTATGTGGAACACATTAAGGAGTATAGGTATTAGCTTTTCTTGTAAGTTCTGGTAGAATTCTGCACTAAAACCAGCTGGTCCTGGGCTTTTTTTGGATGGGAGGATTTTGATGAGAGCTTCTATTTTGTTGCAATTTATAGGTCTATTTAAATTGTTCACCTGGTCATGATTTAATTTTGGTATATGGTATTTATCTAAAAATTGTCCATTTTTTTTACATTTTCCAATTTTGTGGAGTATAGGCTTTTCTAGTAAGACCTAATGATTCTCTGAATTTCTTCAGTGTCTGTTGTTATGTCCCACTTTTCATTTCTGATCTTGTTAATTTGAGTGTTTCCTCTCTGCCTTTTGATTAGTTTGGATAGGGGTTTGTAAATCTTGTTGATTTTCTCGAAGAACCAGCTCTTTGTTTCATTAATTCTTTGGATTGTTTTCTGTGTTTCTATTTTGTTGATTTCAGCCATCAGTTTGATTATTTCCAGTCTTCTACTCCTCCTGGGTGAGTCTGATTCTTTTTTATTGTCTGGAGCTTTCAGGTATGCTGTTAAGTCACTAATGTGTGCTATCTCTGTTTTCTTTATGTGGGCACTTAGTGCTATGAACTTTCCTCTTAGCACTGCTTTCATAGTGTCCCATAGGTTTGGGTATGTTGTTTCTTCATTTTCATTGAATTCAAGGAAGACTTTAATTTCTTTCTTTATTTCTTCCTTGACCCAGGGGTGGTTCAGTAGTTGACTGTTCAGTTTCCACGAGATTGTAGGCTTTCTGGGGGTGGAATTTTTGTTAAAATCTATCTTTATTCCATGTTGATCCGATAAGACACAGGTGTTTACTCCAATTCTTTTGTATCTGTGGGTGTTTGCTTTGTTACCCAAACGTGTTCAATTTTAGATAAGGTTCCATAAGGTGCTGAGAAGAAGGTATATTCTTTTTTGTTTGGGTGGAATGTTCTATAGATGTCTGTTATGTCCATTTGATTCATGACCTCTGTTATTTCTCTTATTTCTCTGTTAAGTTTCTGTCTGGTTGTCCTGTCCATTGTTGAGAGAGGAGTGTTGAAATGTCCTACTATTAGTGTGTGGGGTTTGATGTGCAATTCAAGTTTCAGTAATGTTTCTTTTACATATGTGAGTGCTCTTGAATTAGGGGCATTGATATTCAGGATTGAGACTTCATCTTGATGAATTGTTTCTGTTATGAGTATAAAGTATCCTTCTCCATCTCTTCTGATTTATTTTAGTTTGAAATCATTTTTTTTAGATATTAGGATAGCCACACCTGCTTGTTTCTTAGGTCTGTTTGATTTGAAAACCTTTTCCCCACCATTTACTCTGAGGTAGTGTCTGTCTTTGAGGTTGAGGTGTGTTTCTTGTAAACAGCAGAATATTGGATCCTGTTTTTTATCCATTCTCTTAACCTGTGCTTTTTGTTAGGTGAATTGAATCCATTGATATTAAGTGATATTGATGACCAGTGGTTGTTAACTCTGGTTATTTTTTTGGTGGTAGTGTTTGTGTGTTTCCCTTCTTTGGGTTGTGTTGGTGGAGGGTTGTCAGATGTCTGTGGTATTGTGGGTGTTGCTGGCTTCCTTGGGTTGAGGTTTTCTTTCTAGTACTTTCTGTAAGGGTGAGTTTGTGGATACAAATTGTTTAAATCTGTTTCTGTCATGGAATATCTTGTTCTCTCCATCTATCATGAAAGAAAGCTTGGCTGGGTATAATAGTCTGGCCTTGCATCCATGGTCTCTTAATGTCTGGAGCACATCTATCCAAGACCTTCTGGCTTTCATGGTTTCCACTGAGAAGTCAATTATAATTCTGATAGGTTTACTTTTATATGTTACTTGACCTTTTTCCTTTGCAGCTCTTAATATTCTTTCTTTATTCTGTATGGTTTTTTTTTGTTTTGATTATTATATGGCATGGTGATTTTTTTTTGATCCAGTCTATTCAGTGTTCTATAAGCTTCTTGTACCTTCATAGGAATATCCTTCATTAGGTTCGGGAAGTTTTCTTCTATAATTTTATTGAATATATTTTCTGTGCCTTTTAGCTGGAATTCTTCTCCTTCTTCTACCCCTATTATTCTCAGGTTTGGTCTTTTCGTGGTTTCCCAGATTCCCTGGATGTTTTGTGTTAAGAACTTGTTGGATTGCTGTTTTCTTTGATCAATGAGTCTATTTCCTCTATAGTATCTTCAGCACCTTAGATTCTTTCTTCTGTCTCTTGTATTTTGTTGGTTATACTTGTCTCTGTAGTTCCTGTTCTTTTACCCAGATTCTATATCTAGCTATCCCTCGGTGTGTATTTTCTTTATTACCTCCCTTTCAGTCTTCAAGTCTTGAACTGTTTCCTCTAACTGTTTTATTGCTTTTTCTTGGTTTTCTTGCGTATCTTTGAGGGATTTATTCATTTCTTCTAACTTTATGATTATCTTCTCTTCCATTTCTTTAAGGGAATTTTTCACTTCCTGTTTAAGGGTTTCCATCATTTTCATCAGGTTATGTTTAAAGTTGATTTCTTCTACTTCTTCTGGGTTAGGATGTTCAAGTCTTCCTGTTGCGTGTTTGCAGGATTCTGGTATTATCATGTTGCTTTTCAGGATGTTGGAGGAATTCTTGCATTGGTGCCTGCCCATCTCTTCCTTTAAATGAGGCCAGCACAGTCTTGCGGTCTTCGTCCAATCTTTGCTGTGGCTGACTGTGTACTTTGGAGTTTTACTTGGTCTGCCCTCTCTTAGGTCCCCTGGCCACTGGAGCAGGCTCTCAGATCCCCTCTTCCCTGAAGCAGGCTGTGCTGGTGGATCCAATGACCCTGCAGTTGAAATGGAGTGCTTCGGTGCAGGGTGAAGCTGGACCTCCAGAAAAGCTTAGGGATTTGGAGGGGGCCTGGACTCAGTTCCCTGGGACCATCGGGCTCCAAGGCCACTCACTCATATCTCCAGATCCCCTCATCATGGGAGTAGTGCCTCTTGCCTGCTCCAATGATTTACCAAACAAAAAGGTGGGCTTGGGGGGCAGGGTGGGATGGTACAAAGAAGCCCCAGCAGCAGGAACACTCCCTGCTGGCTCTCTGGACCCCTCAGCCCAGAAGCAGTCCCTGTGGGTGATCCAGGGATGAAAAGGAGTGCTTGTGGGCAGGGTGGAATGGGGTAAAGAAAGACAGCAGCCAGGAACACACCCTGCTGCCTGGACAGAAAAGCCCAGGGAACTGGAGGGGGCCTGGATTCAGCTCCCCAGGACTGTCTGGCCTGGATTCAGCTCCCCGGGACTGTCCAGCCATGTGGGCACCCACTCACCTCTCCAGATCCCCCCAGCACAGGATCAAGGTTTCTTGCTGGCTTCCAAGGACCTCCCAGACAAAAAGGCAGGCTTGGGGACAGGGTGGGATGATATAAAGAAGCCCCAGAGGCAGGAACAGTTCCCACTTACTCCCCAGACCCCTCAGCCCGGAAGCAGGCTGAGTTGGGGGATCCAAGAACCCCCCCCCTGCAGATGAAAGGGAGTGCTTGGGGGGCAGGGTTGAATCAGGTAAAGAAAGGCAGCAGCTGGGAACACACCCGGCTGGACAGCCAGAAAAGCTTAGGCTTTATTATTATTATTATTATTATTATTATTATTATTATTATATTCTGGGCCACATTTCATTTTAGAAAATATCATCCTGTTGCTTGCAATCATTGGTTCCTTTCAAATACATAGTTTGACTGCTTTTTCTGAGTTTTTTGAAATGTCTTTCAGGAATGGTTTATAGTTTTCCTCCCATAATTACCTTATATTTCTCTTTAAACAATTAATAGTTTACTGCTCCGTTAGTTTGTTATTTCCAGTACATAGGAAGTATTTATTTGGTATTCTCTTGTATTATATGGCGCTAAGGATACTCAAAGTGTGTACATGTTGCAGGGGTTGGGTATAGTCCCACTTTCTCTGAATGTTGAATTTTCAGTCACTCAGGAATCACAGTTTTTTTTTCCTTTCTGACTACTTACTTTCAATTTATTGTCTGCGATTTTATAATTTTGTCACTCAGTTTCTTCTCATCCACACTTACTGTGCTTTTTATTGTGGTAGCAGGGTCATAGGGTACTGAAATGTATAGATTGTTTGCTAAATCCTGATTCTCATTGTGTCTTCTGAACAAATGCACACAGTTACCACATGGAGTATTCCTTGCTTGGGTGACCCAGACTTGCTGGACCTGCTTTCAAAGAATACAACTGGAGTATCTACCTTGTCTATGGTACATTTTCAAATTCATTTGAATGTTCCATGGATATGTTTATGAATGGTGATGGAGTATATTCAGGTCATTATCTCTTGATGGCAGAATAGCCCTTCTATTTCCCCTCTTGATCCTACACTATTTTCAGTAGTCATTCTTTTAGTCCCAAGTTGGAAAGGAAAAAGTATACCTTATTTATCTGAAGGCTTACTTTTCATACTACAGTAGTCATGCAATCGTTCTCTGTCTTCTCTCTATCTGACTGAGTTTGTATTCAATTCAAAAGTCAGAAAGTAGCAATAGCCTAACCACCCACACCATAATGCTTTGCCTGAGAGACAGGGATAGAATAACAGAATTGTTGGGTTGATGGTTTGTATTTGGCCTACAATATCTATACTATTCCTGTTCTTCAGCTGCTTTCTTCTCTCGTGTCTCCCTTTTCCCTCTACTTCCTATAACATGTTTACTGTCAGGGTACGAGAAAACACTGAAGGAAGACCTCAGACTCAAATCCACAGTATGGGCTGTGGATTCATTTTGGGTTAAGAAAAATCAGGTTTGATTGAGGAAGACCCCATGAAAAATTTCTAATGGGAACGGATGGCCCAGATGATCCAACATTTCAGAGTGCCTTTGTTGCAGTTTCCTCTGCATCCTACATCCAGTCTCAAGACTGTTGCCTGTGATTATTGAGGCTCACAGAATACTCCAGTTATTATGAGACCCTAATCCTAAGTTTTTTGGATCTCTTTAAGATTATCAGCACCCCCAATCAGCAGGAAATAGCCTAGAAAAACTACATCAACGTTCCCAAAAAATGGATTATAGGTGTTTGCATCTGTTTATGTATTGGTTACAAGTTCTTATGGATAATGGTCAGGAAAAAGGCTCCCCATAGGAGGTTAGATTCAGAGTTCTTGTTTTGAAAAGAAAAAAGTGGGAATGCTGTGGGTTAATGCTCTTGTACAGTGTCATAAGATCTGTCACTCATATTGGTTTAATCAAATGCTGATTGGACAATAGCCAGGTATGAAGTAGAGGCAGGGTGACCAGAACAAGAGAATTCTGGGAAGAAGAAAGACAGAGTCAGTTGTCAATCAGAAGCAGAGGAAGCAAGATGAGAATGCCTTACTGAGAAAAGGTACCAAGCCACATGACTAAACACAGACAAGAATTATGGCTTTACTTAAGTTGTAAGAGCTAGTTAGTAATATAAGTCCCTATGTGGTTGTTTGGGACTGAAAGGCTGTGGTACCAGGTGGGAAAGAACTTCTGACTACAAGTATGCACAAATGAAGAACATTCATTTACTAGCATATGCTGGGTTGTTCACCTGTACAAAATGGTGACAACTCTGAGAGAAGCATGCAGGCTCTTTTTAAGCCCAGCTTAGGGAATTTTAGGAGCAGTTAGGTCATCTAAAACATAGTTGTTTAAACAAGCAGCAGTTACATTAGTTTGCTTTTAATTGGCTGAGGTTTTATCTTTGGACATATTTGGGTAAATGTCAAGATTATTGCAGGAACTGTCCCCAAGACAGAATAACTGTGTGCATGTGTGTGTGTGTCTACATATGGGCATCTGTGCACATACATGAGCATTGGGTTTTTTCATTTATCACTTAACATCTTATTTCTTTGAAGTAGGATCTCTTATTGAACACAGAGTTAGGTTTGTAGCCAATAAGCACAAGCCATCTTCCTATCTCTACAATCCACTTCACTGAGGCCATGGGCATGTAATTCCACTTATACACTGAGCTCCCTCTCTAGTTCCAGAGTACCTTATCTTGAAAAATATATTGTAGGGGCTGTGGAAATGGCTAAATTGATAAAGTTCCTGGTGTGCAAGTATGAGGACATGAGTTCATATCTCTAGTTCCCACATAAGAGGCAAATCATAGTTGTGTCCACCTGTAACCATAACATTGAGTTGGAATAGGGGCAGGTGGATAGGTAGATTCTTGGAGCTCCACCTTCTGCCAGTCTAGCCAATAGATGTATCAGGGTCAGTGAGAAACAACTTTCAAAAAATAAGGTAAAGAGCAAGGGAGGAAGACACCAAATGATGATTTCTTTCCTACACATACATACACTTATCCTGCATGTAGACAGTCGCACACAAACAGGCACATCAACCATATATGTGCATAAGATTATAATGTATATTAACATTTTAGTATAGGAGGCAGAAATTTATAAAGTTGTTTAAGTTGAAAATATGAAGTCTGAAATGTAATTTGCTATGGGAGCAGTTATCTAGAAAACACAAAGCCTTGAGTTTGAACCCCAGGATTGAAAGACAAGAAAATACTCTATGTGACTATAGAGACAGATTTCTCAAGAATTTTTCCAATTTTGCATTAACATTTTGGAAGAAAATCACTTTTAGTAAAAGTATTGCCTTGTTCCATAATTATTACAGATCTATCATATATCTACCTACATATCCATGTGTATAATTATTTTATAATGCATTATCCCATTGAACATACAAATATTTGTGTCAATAATAAAACATTTAGAATACTTACTCCAACCTTTTATAAAAAGAAACATATTGCTGGGCAGTGGTGGTGCACACCTTCAATCCCAGCACTTGGGAGGCAGAGGTAGGCAGATCTCTATGAATTTGAGGCAAGACTGGTCTACATAATGAGTTCCAGGACAGGTTCCAAAGCTATACAGAGAAACCCTGTGTCAAAAAAAACAAAAATAAAATATAAATGAAAGCCATTAAAAGAGTTTATGGATGGGAATGAATGAGAGTAAAAGGCTAAAAGTGATAAAAATACATTGTAATTATCACAGGTATAAAATTTTAAAAGAATAAAAAAATAACAAAATCTCCCAAACAAAAATGAGGAAATTTATGTGGTGAAGTCGTGATTTTGCTTTCAAAGTATAGTATAATCATTCTATAATCCACAGACCCAGAGAGGCTAACAAGGAGGGCTTAAGGGGGTGGAATATGGATCTCCCTTGAAAGTGGAAATAAAATAGGTTTTGCAGGTAGACTGGGGTGGGCAGGGATTGGGGGCATTTGGGGAGGCTATGTAGAGACATAGTGTACTGGGCACTCCCTGGAAAATACAAGAGGGATACTAGTGATGACTCCTGGTAATGGGGGATATGAAGCTTGAACTAGCTACATTCTATAACCAGGCAAGTCTTTCAGCAGTGGGACTGATACACCAACCAGCCACAAAACCTTTGACCTACAATCTGTCCTGCCTATAAGATGTACTGGCATATTGGTAGTACAGAACTTGTGGGAGTGGCCAAGTAATGACTGGTCCAACACCATGAGAGGGAGCTCATGCCTGACACTGCCCACCTGGCCAGGAACTAGAGGCTAGTCAGCCCAGAAACTCAGAATAGAAAAAAAAATCAATGAAATGATTTCTAATGATCATCTGCTATACTCATAGATCAATGCTTAGCCCAATTATCATCAGAGAGGCATCATCCAACAACTGATGGGAACAGGTGCAGAGACCCACACCCAAACACTAGGCAGAGCCAGGGGAACCCTGCATGAGAGGGAAAAGAAAGATCATAGGAGTCAGAAGGAATAGAAGACACTAGTACAACATGGCCCGCTAAATCCACTACGCAGAGCTTATATGGGCTGACAGAGACCACAAGAACAAGCACAGGGCCCACATGAGTCTGCACCAGGCCCTCTGCATATATGTTATGGTTGTATAGTTGGGTGTCCTTCTGAGACTCCTAACAGTGAGAATGTGGGTATCTCTTACTCTTTTACCTGCTCTTGGAACCTTTTTCCTCCTACTGAGTTGCCTCATCCAGCTTTGATTAACAGGGTCTGTGCCTAGTCTTTATTGTAACTTGTTATGCCATATTCATTTGATATCCCTAAGAGGTCTGTTCTTTTTTAATTTTTGAAGGGAAATGGTAGATTTGGGGAGAGGAGAGAGGAGGGGAAAGGATTGGAAGGATTGCAGGGAGGGGAAACTGTGGTTGGGATGTAATATATTAGAAAATAAAGAAAATAATAGAAGTTACATTTTGATAGCTGATTTGGAATGGGTTAATGATGAATTGAGATTTATTCTACCCACTTTCTCCTCAGACTAGCACTTAAATGTGATGTGCAGTGTATCTTAAGTCTCTGATGACTAAGCAATATCTTCTTGTTGATTTGGACAGCACAGAGAGATTATTTTTAAAGTGAGCTTTGCTCATAAAACCTGGTAACTCTCAACCAATTATTGATGTGGTGCCTGAGCAATAACCCCAACCATGCACTCCCTTTGCCTTCTAAGTCACATCATCTTAATGATACTTCAGTAAGTATTTCTGACACCCAGAGATACACTTGGGTGATATGGTGTCTATGGTCCTCTTAATTCCAGTTTCAAATTTCTAAATAGACACTTCATCATCTTCTACTCTTTCAGTACTCTCCCCTTCTATCCACACCCCAACCCGGTACCTCCAGTTCCCATCCCCACCTGCCTGCAATCCATCCAGGATATCTATTTCCCCTTCCCAGGGAGATCCATGATTGAATGATTTTTAAAGGCCTTTTACAACTTTAAATTTTTCTTTGATAATTTCAGACATGCACATAATGCAAACTGATTACTCTCTTTCCTCACACTCTGTGAACTTCCTACCACCCTTTCCTTCCATTCCCTCTCTCCTGCAAGTCTGTTTTTCACATCTATGCCTATCTATTTTGTTTTGTGATACAGCAAGATTGTGATCCAGTGAGATTAATGAAGGCTATCTGTGAGACCATGAGTTTGAAGTCTGGTGGGCTCAGCAATGAACAACTAAAAGTAATGGTTCTCCTCTACCAGAATCCATAAATAGTTCAGCAGTAAGTGGTAGACCACATGAGCTCTTTCCCATTCCATAACTGATTATTGAAAGGACTAGTCTTGTGTAGGTCCTATGCAAATATCCATAATATGAGTTCATGATTATGATGGCTTTGTTGTACCTAGAGGATGGCATTTACAGCCCTTAGCCTATATTTTTCCTTGATCTTTAGATGGGATTCTATATATACTGTATGTTGTATATATATATGTATACATATGTATATATACATACATATGTGTGCCTTATAGAACTTCATACAATATTAAATCTTATATATATGTATTTGTATAAAGATTTATATATATTCATAATTATTTTAAGAAGTTTTTATCTAACATTACTACTTTGGTAATCAAGTATCCCTGTAATTTTCTTTTTATTTTTCTGGAAAACTGAAACAAACATTATTTGCTAATCCACTACATGTTAGACTAGAAAGCTATCTTGGTTGCAGTGGACTGAAATTGAATAAAATTACTGAAAGTGCTTTGCCTAGGAGTAGATGGTCTGGAGCTGCAAAGGCAACAGAAGTATTTTGATATTTATTAAAATTTGTTTAGCTAGCTATGGAGGAAGCAAAAGAATGGTAACAACTGGTTACAAATAGAGATACATACATTTCAAAAACCAGAGTAGCTTGAAGATCTATTTCTTCTCCATTCAGTGTTGGTGGTTGTAATACCATGTATTTTATTTGTCCAGCAGACATCCTGGAAGATCCCAGAGAGTTAGATCTGTGGTAAAGTAGATCTTCCCCACAGTCATAAGAATGTACAGAGAGAATATAATGGGAGTGAATGTAGACATTGTGATTTCTGCTAAATCCATTCTGCCAGTAGATTGGGAGGAACTACAATGGATCAAACCCCTCAGATTTAAGTGTAGTAGTCACCATCATCAAGGCAACTTCTCTTTTTATTTATTTATTTATTTATTTATTTATTTATTTATTTATTTATTTATTTATTTATTTATTTTTTCCATACATTGTTTTGTTTTATTTTTTCCAATCAAGAACATAATTAAAGAAATAAAATTTTTTTTCCTTTCTTCCCCTTCTCCCGGTCCCCTCCCACTACCCCCCCACCCCTCCTCCCTCCCCTTCTCTTTGCAACAGACAGAGATTGATACAGAAAACCACACCATATCAAAATGCAGAGTTGTAGAGCCTGGTCTCAATGGATGCTTCTACAAATCATTTATACACTTGAAGTTCAGAAATCATTGAGGAAGATGGAGGTGGTGAGTAGAAAGATTTTAAGAGCTAGAGAACCAGGGTGTTTGCTGTGAAATTGTATCTTCTAGTAACATCAGAAAATACACTAGAAAGTCTCACCAACATGACTGACTAAATATTAATTGAACAATGATGATGTCAATGGATATGCTAAAGTGGTCTGGGGAAAATTCATAAGACCTCAAAAATTCACAAAGAACGTCTTTGAAACTTATGGTTTGATTTAGGTTTTCAAGACATATCTTCTTGGTTTTGAACATTTATATAAAATTGCTTTCCTTTTTCATTTTTCCCTCTCATTTATTTGGTTGTAATATATAACCATTAATAATGTTTTAAAATTCTTTCCTTCTTCCTCCTTTTTTGAGACATGGTTATCTATGGATCTTAGTCTGCCTTTGAACTTACAGCAATCCTTCTGTCTCAGACTCTCAAGTACTGGATTATAGATGTATACAACCATACCTGGTTCCCTAGTTTCTCTCTCTCTCTCTCTCTCTCTCTCTCTCTCTCTCTCTCTCTTCAGAGTTTATTTATTTATTTCTTAATTTTATTTTTTGAAAAAGAAAACAAACTAATTTTTTCATCATGCATAACAATCCAAGTTCCCACTTTCTCCTTCTCCTATTCCCTCCACATACCCTCCCACTTCATCCTATCCACTCCTCAGAGAGGGTAAGGCACATTGCTTTGGGGAAAGTACAAGGCCCTCCCTGCTATATCTAGGCTGAGCATGGTATCTATCCAAAGATAATAGGTTCCCAAAAAGCCAGTATATGCAGTAGGGATATATCCTGGTGCCACAGCCAGTGGCCTGTCAGTCTATTCCAGCCATGCAACTGTCAATCCCATTTAGAGTGACTAGTTTGGGCCTATGCTTGTTCTTTCCCTGTCTGGCTGGTGTTGGTGAGCTCCCATTAGCTCAGGTATGTTGTGCAGGAGAATTGTCTGTATTCTGTCTATCATGATTTAAATAAACGCTGATTGTCCATTAGCCAGGCAGGAAGTATAGGCGGGAAAACCAGACAGGAAGTAAAGGTGGGGCCAGAAGAACAAGAGTATTCTGGGAAGAAGGACGTTCTTTCCCAGTCCTGCCCAGACCACCGAAGAAGCAGGATGTGACCTGCCCTGCTGAAAAAGGTACTGAGCCATGTGGCTGACACAGATAAGAATAATGGGTTAATATAACTTATAAAAACTAATACTTACCCTGAGCTAATGGGCCAATCAGTTTATGATCTTCTGGAGACCTCTGTGTGATTTTCTCTGGGACTAAATGTCTGGGGGACTGGGTGGGACAGAAAACCCAACAAGCAGGGCCCATCATGTTACAGGTATGCTGTTTCAGTTGGTATACCCATCATGGGCTTGACCTCTTTTCTCATATTCTCATTCCTCCCACTCTTCAACTGGACTTTGGGAGCTCAGTCCAGTGCTCTGATGCAGGTCCCTGTCTCTGTTTCCATCAGCTGCTGGATGAAGGTTCTATGGTGATATTTAAGATATTCATCAGTCTGACTACAGGGCAAGGCAAGTTTGGACCCCCTCTCCTCTATTGCTTAGGGTCTTAGCCGGGGTCAACCTTGTGGATTCTTGGGAATTTCTCTAGACCCTGATTTCTTGTTAACCCCCATACTGGCTCCCTCAATCAAAATATCTCTTTCTTTGCTCTCATCTCTGTCCTTCCTCCATCTCCACTATCCCTTTCCCTCAAGTTCTTTTTGCCCCTCCACTTCTCCCCTCCTTTTACCCTTCCACTTTCCCTTCCACCCACCCCCATGCTCCCAATTTTGTCAGGCAATCTTGCCTATTTCTACTTTCCAGGTGGATCTATATGTTTC
>PVIU01022691.1:0-21825 GCA_004026605.1 Ondatra zibethicus | reverse complement strand
TTATTTGATCATCATTGAGTATTTTAATTCTTCCTTTCCTTTTTATTTTAAATGCAATTTGTAAAGGGCTGGCAATTGAAAGTATTTAATTCCCTCAAATAAGTTGTTTCTTCAACTTATCCATGAAAATATATTTTTATTTAATATAAATCACAATGTTTCTTCTGACTATAAATCACTTTTATTATGCTTTAAACAAGAATTGGAATAACAGATTAAATAGACTGTATTTCATGGTGACTTTCATCATGCAGCCAACCATCCTATGGCCCAGGGGCCACATTTCGCCAAGAATAGCTACAATTGTGGTGCAATACAAAATTGTAAACTTACTTAAAATGGTGTGAGAACTGTTTGTGTGCTTTTTCTTCTTAAGTCAGCTGCACAGTTCTCAAATATGAGTTTTATAAATGACAATGTCATGTTCAATGTCAAAAGGTTGGACATGTCTACAAGAATTGGCCAAGATTTATTTCTTTTTATTTTTTTCCATCCTCTCTTCTAACTTGTTTCTGTGATCTTTCAGCATTTGACAGCTTCACAAACTGTCTGGGCAAACCTTAATGCTAACAGCTCACCTAATCATTACCCATGTCTTGCCCAGTAATGCTAATCTAATGAATGTCTAATGAAAAAACTCACGCATAAAAGCATGCTTATATTCCTATTCCTTTTTTTTTCTTTTTTCTTTTCTTTGTTTGGCTTCAGCAGTCTTTTCTCAAACACTTGCCTGGAAATATATAAGTCAGAATGATAGAATGCAAACACGTGCCTCCTGATGTAAGACATGCATCTAAACATCATAATGATTTTTGTTTCTGGTACTGACACAGCTCAGCCTTCTGTGTCTCGTGGTATGCTAAGTGATCAAAAACTGCCTGGGACTTAGTCCTTCCTGCGGCATATATGACTGGTTTTTCCTTATATATTTTTGCCTATATCATTTGTTTCATGGATAGGGAGCTCCTACAGCGAACTGGACTTCTATGAACTTCTATTCTGAATAACAGAGTTACGCTGAGTGGCAGGTTAATTTTTATGGCAGTTAATAATGTTTTATGGCACATTAGACTACTTCATAATGTGAGAAAATATAATAAACATCTGCAAATTAAAAGGAAATTAAAAATTAGTAAAATTTGAATGAGGCTACCACATAGTACAACCAGTGTTTAAAAGTTTCATCTCACTCTTGTACAAAATAATTAGAATTCTTTTTCCAAGTTAGTTAAATGTAACCATGCAGAAGTAAACATTAAAGGTATCAACATTCTTTTTTTTTTTTAGTGCATAACCTTCAATTTTATTTTTATTTTTTATTTTTTTTATTGCACTATATATTTTTCTCCACTCCCTTCCCTTCCTCCCTCCTCCCCGTCTACCCTCTCCCATGACCCTCACACTCCCAACTGCTCAGGAGATCTTGTCTTTTTCTCCTTCCTATGTAGATCCATGTATGTCTCTCTTAGTGTCCTCTTTGTTGTCTAGATTTTCTGAGAGCTGAACTGAAGGCTGGTTTTTCTTTGCTTTATGTCTAAAAGCCACGTATGAGTGAGTACATATTGTATTTGTCTTTCTTCTTATTATAGGGAAAACTATGAAGTCAGAAAGCATGCAAACAATACCGGGGTCTGGAAAGGACACGTGGAGTACAAGGCTGGCATTGTTCATCCTTGGCCCTAGTCTTCTTAAGTAAAAAGACTCACCAATGACAAAACACGAAACTTGATGAAAGTTCCACATGTTTGATGTTACAGAATTTCAGAATACTAAATAAACTTCTAACCAACAAGGAATTTACAGCTCAGTGTGAGGAATTGGTCTTTTATTTTTAATTTGCAGGGTTACATGAAACCATTTTCATCCAAGTATATAATAAATTCTGAGTATATTCCCTATACTATTTTGATCCACTTTCTCACTGCTACCCACTCCCGTTTGCCCATACTCTTGCTCATTCATCCAGATGACTCCAAGTCAACAAATCACAGAGACAATTGCACATCAATGTTTATTGGAGCACTACTCACAACAGGTAAATTATGGAACCAACCTATGTATCCAACAACAGAGAAATAAATAAATAAAATGTGTTTAAAACACATAGAAGAATTTTTCAGTCATAAAGGAATACTCTCAACATCCATAAATGTAATGCACCACATAAACATACTCAGGGACAAAAACCACATGGTCATCTCATTAGATGCAGAAAATGCCTTTGACAAATCCAACACCCATTGAAGATAAAAGTCCTAGGAAATCTACAGATATGGGGGAAATATCTCAACATAATAAAGGCCATACAACAATTCCATAGCTAATATCACACTAACTGGAGAAAAATTCAAAGCATTTCTACCAAAATCATGAACAAGACAAGGATGGCCACACTCTCAGTGCCTGTTCAACATGGCACTTGAAATCTTCACCAGAGCAATAAGACAACTGAAAGAGATAAGGGAATACAAATAAGAAAGGAAGAAGTCTAAGTATATTTATTTGCAGATGGCATGATTCTCTGCATAAGAGACCCCAAAAAATCCACCAGGAAACTCTTACAACTGATAAACACTTTCAGCAAAATACAAAATAGGCACACAAAAATCTGAAGCTTTTCTATAAACCAATGCCAAACATACTGAAAAAAAAATCAAAGAGTTTCTTTCACTATAGACTCATAAATATCTTGGAATAAACATAACTAAGGAAGTAAAAGACTTGTATAGTCTTTTAAAAACCTTTAAAACATTAAAGAAATAAATTGAAAATGAGACCAGAAGATGGAAAAACTCCCCTCGCTTATGAATTGGTAAAATAGATGGTGTTAAAATTCCCATCCTGCCAAAAGTAATTTAAACTTCGGTTCAAACCTCATCAAAGCTCCAAAGCTTTTCTTCAAATAAATTGAAAAAGTAACCCTAAACTTCATCTACAAACACAAAGAAACACAGATAATGAAAGCAATGATGGACAATAACAGAAATGGTGGAGGTGGTGCCATTCCTGATTTTCAGTTATACTGCAGACCCAGAGAAATAAAAACAGTTTGGCACTGGTATAAAAACAGATGCCTTGATCAATGCAATAAAGTTGATGGTATGGACCTAAATCCATGCACCTATTAATACCTGAGTTCTGACAAAGAGGCCAAGAATATATACTGAAGAAAATGGCATAATCCATGAATGGTGCTGGTCAGACTAGATAGGAGCATGTAGAAGAATGAAAATAGGTTCATGTCTATCATCCTGCACAATAAATCTGGGGGAGTATGTGTGTGGAAGGCATGGAGGGTAAATATAGTCAAACTACATTATATGCAATTATCAACTTATCAAAGAACTAATAAAAAATATTTTAAAAACAAATCATCTCAACTTTGTGTAGAAACTATAGAAGCCTTATCCACATGTCCACAAAGTACAATATATGTGAACAAATCCTACCACAGTACCACCAGAGTCCTGTTAAAGTAATGAGATGCTAGGAACTGCCCTAACCTCTGTGACTGAGCCTGGATTGACCAGACAGGTTACCCAGAGAAGTGGAGACTGAAAGAATGGGCATGACGCAACAGGTGAGGGAAGACCATGTCAATCCAGGCACAGTCACATGGACTGCATGGAACAAGGATACTGTCCTTGTAGACACATTGAGGACAACTGGACTGTTGTAGACAGTGGGCTGGTGGAAAAACACATTACAGAAAAGTAAAGCAAGAAGGTTTAGCTAGGAGTGGGAAATGAAAGAAAGGAGAGAAACCCAGCAGATTTCAGCCTGGGCAATGAGGTGGAATCTACCCTGTCTTCAGAATGAGAGCTTTGTAGGCAAATGAATATTGAAAGTTTTTGAGGGAATTAGCATTTTTTAATAAATCCATTTATTTATTTATTTTACAGCCTGTCCACGGTTTCCCCTCCCTCGCTTCCCAGTCCCTCTCCCACTCCCCTCCATTCCCACCCCCAATCCACTTCTCCTCCATTTCTGTTTAGGAAAGGGCAGGCCTCCCATGAGTATTAACAAAAGATTGCGTGTCAAGTTGCAGTAAGACTAAGCTCCTCCCCATATATTAAGGCTGGGCAAGATGACCCAGTATGTGAAGTAGGTTCCCAAAAGCCTGTAAAAGAGTTGGAGACAAAATAAATAAATAAATAAATAAATAAATAAATAAATAGCAAGAAAAGAGTTGGAGACAGTTCCTGTTCCCACTGTGGAGTCCCACAAGAGGACCAAGTTACACAACATATATGCAGAGCCAAGTCCCATGCAGATTCCTTGGTTGTCAGTTCAGTCTTTATGAGCTAAGGGTTTAATTTTAAAAGTAGTTTATTTATCTCTTCACAAACATACAAGCATCTGACGATGATACAAAGCACCCCAAACTAAATAAAAATTTAGTGTATTTGTCTGGCATGATTTAAGATTAAGTGGATTTCAAAAGCTATGGGAATCAGAGCAAGTGGGTCCCAACATGAAGGGTGTATACTATTCGTACAGTGTTTATTAAAATGGGAAGTAATTAACATTTGTTCATTATATAAGTATTATTCTAAATTAGCATGCTCAGGAATATGACTATTTCTCAGTTTCTTTTGTCTCTATAAGAAAAATGCCAAAGCAATTCCTTAAAATTTAAACTTTTCCCTAGTAGACTTGGTACAAGGAAGAAAATATGACTACAAAATATCCTCCATATTGGGATCAAATTTTTTCATATTTAAAATTTGAATCCAGGCTGGGTATTGGGGTATCATTATCATCATCATCAACATTATTATTATTTATTACAGTGTTTTTCATTTTTACTAATATATGCCCAGTTTTCTACTGCTTTAATCATCCTTAGAAATCTTTGCTTAAGGAATGATGGCTGCTTTTCAATGGCCTCAATGAGACCATCATCCTAGTCCAATAAGAGACGAGCCTCATTTCCCTTCAGACTTACTCCAGATCACATTAGCATTGACTAAACCCAGTATAGAAAACATACAAACATAAGTTGTGGACCAAGTGCCAATGTATGCAAAACATCCAGAAAATGACTGATTGCATTTGATACATAAAAAGCCCTGACTTGCCAGATTATGGTAATGCATGCCTTTAATCCCAGCACCTGGTAGGCAGTGGCAGGTGGATCTCTGTGAGTTTGAGGCAGCCTGGTCTACAGAGTGAGTTCCAGGACAGCCAAAGCTGTTACACAGAGAAACCCTGTTCCAGAAAAGGAAAGGAAAGAAAGGAAAGGGAAAGAAAAGAAAAGGTCTTGACCTAAATTTAAATAAGACAAATGCAGAGGGGCAGTTATGCTTCAATCAGAGATGGGATTTATTGCAGCACCAACCATTTTACAGCCATATCCCAGGTCAATCCTCCTACTGGCCCACATTAGTCACTTTTGAGGTAGATGCTGATGGCTTGAAGAGAGGTAGATAAATTCCAAAATTGTTTTCAATCCCTTCAAATTTTGCAATTGCCAACTTATAGCCCCCAACATGGTCAGGATCGGGAGCAGGCAGAGTAATGTGGGATTTACGAATGGGTTCAAATTCCACAGGTTGTACTCCTGTAAAACTGTTGTTCAATCATCACTGAAGCGATTCATAAATTAGAAAGATGACACCAAACTTGGGCAAGGATCAGAATCCACCAGCACCAGCTCCTTTCCACGAAGGTTTTGGGCCTTCTTCCCATATTATCTTTCTGAAGTGGTGCATAACACCACTGTAAGAGGTTTGACGAGCTTGGGTAGTCACCCATGATCTAGACTTGATAACATCAGCGGGGATCACTAAAAATGCTGCAGGCATACCAACTGTAGTACCAGCTAGGAGCAGGCTTCCTGGTGCATCTGCCCATCTACATTTCCAACGAAGCCTTCACATGGTCCCAGCACATGAAGTAGATGGGCAAGAAAGGAATGCCCCAAAGAAAGCATGCTTTGGCACCCATGTAGATGCCAAAAAATCCCAGATCTCATACCACAGACAGAGTACTGACCTTGGGGCCAGTGGTGATCTTTCCAGCCACTTTCAAACAAATCTTGACAATTTCTAAGGGATTGGTGAAAATCCTCTGAAAGCCTCTTGCAAAAATCTCTGCTGTGAGTGGACTGAGCTATCTTCGTGCATGAATTTATCACTCACAAAGTCATTCACCGTAAGGTTTATGGCCTTCTCTAGGATGACTCCCAGTAAACTGTGGCAGCAAAACTCTATACAGTACAAAGAAACCTTCATAGTGGAGCATTTTCTGAAAACGATTTTTCATACAAGTGCTCTCCCACAAAGCAGCCAATTGATCACTGATTCTGTGTTTGATTCCTTATGAGATCTTTACAAGATTCGAATCTTTGCAAGGCATACAACAATGACTTCAACAGCTCCTGCAACAGAACTCAGACGAAACCTGCGGGCTGACTTGGCGAGCTGTAGAAATGGCCTAGCTGTCTTGCCTGAGGCCGTTCATTGTCTCTGGGCCTCAGTCAAGTTGAAGGACAGAGTTCCTTCTTCAAGGGAAGCAATGTGCTCCATGTCTGCTCAGGTCATATGTCCCCTTGGCACATAAAAATCTGCTTACTGAAACAAGATGTCAGCTTCTGAGGACATAATCAATGAAACAAGATGTCAGCTTCCGAGGGCATAGCCAACTACTCCTTAGTCACCTCATCTTTCCTGCTGCCAGACTGTTAGAAGGAGGAGAGGCCTCTAGTTAGTTCCTGGCTGCTTAGCCCCGAAATAATCACACAGAAACTGTATTAATTACATCACTTTTTGGCCCATTAGCTCTAGCTTCTTATTGGCTAACTCTTACATATTAATTTAACCCATTTCTACTCTGTGTATCGCCACGTGGCTATGGCTTACCAGCTAAAGTTCTGGCATCTGTCTCCGCAGGGCTGCATGGCTTCTCTCCTAATTCCACCTCCTTTCTCCCAGCATTCCATTTAGATTTCCCTGCCTTCCTAAGTTCTGCCCTATCAACAGGCCATGGCGGTCTTTCTTATTGATTAATGGTAATCATAGCATACGGAGGGAAATCTCACATCACCAGACAGAATACTTTGCTCTTTCTAATGAGTTCCTTGTTTGTTGATAAGGAAAGAAATACATGCAATAAAGTAAGAGAAACTAACTACATGGGATTCAGAGGTTCCAGACATTCTTCAACAAAAGGAGTCAAGACATAGGGGTAGACGATGACCATGGTATCTTGGAAGCCAAATGCCTGAGACTCCTCCTGTCTAGGCCTTGTCTCACTGGACCGAGGCTGCTTCCCATGTTCTAACTGTATTTCTAGAAAAAAAAAAAGTGAACTCTGCAAATTTAAAGTATCTCTCTCTTTCTTTTGCAAAACGGAATTTCACAAATTTTGAATCCCAGTGAACTAGAATATGTTAGTGAATTGTAGTCTATCCAAAATCTTGCTTAGCATCCTCAAAAGTAACCTCTCCTTTGTCAGCTTTGTCAGAAAGCTAGAAGGTCACCATAAATAAAGCATCCAGGTAACACAGGACAGATTCTGTAGAGAACCTCAGAGTCAGCTCAAGACATGCCAAGACTAAGTTCTCAGCACAAAGGAGATTTATTTGTCCCACAGGGACAGAGGGCAGGGATAAGGGACAAAGACAGGGAATAGGGGAAGAGGGAGAAGAGGAAGGGACAAGGGGGAGGAGAGAAGGGGAAGGACTGCCTCTGGACAGAGGGGACAGATGTGGCCCATAGGACATAGTAAAGACAGATGTGGCCCATAGTGGCCCATAGAAAATAGTAAAGACAGATGTGGCCCATAGGAAATAGTAAAGACAGATGTGGCCCATAGGGCATAGTAAAGACAGATGTGGCCCATAGGACATAGTAAAATGGAAAGCCCTTTGTAGAATGAGATGTTTAATTTTAACTGGGCATGTTACTTAGGTGAGCCAAAGGGAATTTTTGATTGCTGAACTTCAATACCTTGATAGCTAGACCTTGGAAGTCAGCTTAAAGTTGTGACCAAGTAAGGGACTAGGCCTTGGGATCTAGTTTTAGGAATGTAATCTAAAGGTTCTTAACAAGGCAGAGAGGATAGGAGAAAAGAGCAAGGCACACCAGAGCCCCGTTTGTCATGCGGGGGCTGGCTAGAGTCCCTTCAGATTAAAACACTACAGATTCTTAGAAGGATATTAACCCACTTTTGGTCTGATCCACTATACCACCTCAAAGTTCCACAGTCTTTGGGTTGGATTGTCTTTCTCCAAAATACTCAGATTCCAGTGACAAAGTCATCTGGAGGCAAAAATAAATAAATAAATGAATAAATAAATAAAATAAAAATTCACCTTTAAAAAATGCTTTATACTTCAAAAATATTGTTCTGTGCTCAGTTGGATCTGCCCTCTTGGTTAAAGTCACCTTGGCAGTTGTCATGCTTCTGCCTAAATGTGGACAGCTCTTGGGTTTATTCAAACTAGGCTCTCCTGTGCCACACTTCTGATCCCTACAGCAGTATGGGGGTGTGGGCAGCGATTCAACTCGGCTTTGGAAAGGTACTTTATGTGTATGACTAAGCATGAATGGCTTGAAACTGAAAGGTGCCAAACTGTTCCATTATTTCTGGCTGGCACAATTATATGAATGAAACCCAAGGTTTGGAGGTATGAACTAACCTAACCTTTGCCTACATTTTATAATAATTTGCTTTCTTTTTGGTGTGACAAAATGTCTGACAAGGAGCCCCTTAGAGAGGAAGCATTTACTCCACTCGAGGTTGAGGGGATGCACACAGTCCATCATGCCCCAAAAGACATAGCCGCAGAAAAGTAAGCTCACATACAGCCAGGAAGCAGAAAGCAAACAGGAAATGGAGCCAGACTGTAACAACCCTCAAGACTCTCCCCCAGTGACCCGTGTCCTCCAATAGATTTCCTCTTAAAGGTTCCACACCCTTCCAAAATAGTACTTTTATTAGCTGGGGGTCCAAGTGAACCATAACATAAGCCTCCTCTGAACCATTTCATGTTCAAGTGCTAACACCCATTTAGTAATACAGTAACAAATCACTCCCTTGAGTCGCCATAGGTTGTTCCTATGCTATCAGATCAAGAGTCCTCAAGTTTGTCAAGTATGGGCATAAAAGGGTAAAATATATTTATCCTTTTCTTGACCCAAATTTCTCCATTTCTGTCATTTTCCCCATTCTGATGATGACTGCCTAGTTTTAGTAGATTCAATATTTGTATTACCCAAAGGGAATCTAGAATACATTACTGAACACTTGAGGAAAATATCAAATATGGTCTAATACTCCTGAGCTAGTTCAGGAATATATGGAAATCTTGAGAGGTTTTTTGTTTGTTTGTTTGTTTGCTTGCTTGCTTGTTTGCTTTGTTTAACACTTGTAATGTTTAATATTGCTTGCTGACTTCATAGTTTATATAATCTCCTTGCAGACACAGCTCTGGCATATCTATAAAGGATATCCTAAGGAAGATTGAGTGAGGTGGGAATACCCATCTTAAATAAAGGCTGTACCGTTCCACAGTCTAGAGTCCCAGACTGTCTAAAGAGTGGAAGGCTAGCTGAGCAAGACCCTTCACGATTTACAGCCTCCTGGTTGTGCATGCCGAGTGAATGAATGTCTGTCCCAAGCTCCTGCACCCTCCAACTGTGAAGCAAAACTAAACTCTTCCTTCTTTAAGTTTCTCTGGACAGATATTTTGTGACAGCAGTAAAAGAGGGAGCTAAGACATTAGTCATTCATGTTATCTCATTTTAATTCAAGCCCAGACCCAAGAGAGCCTTTCCCTTATTGATCTAATATGTTCCATCTTCAGCTAAGCTATTACATTCTCTATTTGGGACCACAGATAATCCTCTCCTGATTTCTGAGAGTATTTGTCTCTAGTGTAAAACACACGTGCGCACGCACACACACACACACACACACACACACACTGGGACTTGAATCCAAATGCTTCTATTTTCTAGCAAAGTTCCTTCCTCTGCTGCATTGCCTTCATCCTGTTGCTGTTAGATTTGCTCCCTGATATCCAGCCTGTAAAACTGTGCTTCCCGTCATTCCCAAGGGGCTTGCCTTGGGTCAAAGGGCCTCATGAAAACTGTATTATTAACGTCAATATTTTCAGTCAGAATAGCAAGATACTTCTTAATCTAAAATAACACATCAGAGGGCCTGAGGCTCGTTTGGTACAGTGTTTGTTGTGCAAGCATGACGACCTGAGTTCAGGACTCCTAATAACCAGTTTAAAAAGTCAGGCATGGTCATGTATGTCTATGACCCTAATACCGAGTGGTTGGGGCAAAAGATAAGAAATAGACAGATTCCCAGGCTTGTTAGCTAGACTGTGCAGTCAATAAGTGACTACTGGGTTCAATGAAAGACTTTGACTCAAAAGAAAAGTTGGAGAGTGACCCATGAAGATACCCAATACCAACCTATGGCATCTTTGTGCCTGTCCCTCCCCCACACAAAAATACGTAGATGGGATCATACAGGAAATGGTTCCAGTAAGAGAAGGGAGGCCTAAAGACAATGAGAAGAGGAATATTCTTTCCTGAGTATACTTGGTCCTTGTTTCATCTCTTGGGCACGAATAAACAAAACTATTGAAATCAGAGGATCTATCTGGAATCTTCACAGCTGACTCTGCTGCCATCTCATTTTCCTCACAGACCAAGAAATTTCTTATTTGGAAATTTCTCAGCTTCCAACTGTAATTGCTACAATAAATGGCCAAGTCTTCTTCTAAGCAAAGACCCATCCTTGTCTCCTCCCTTAAGAGTTAACCCACCTTGTGCATGTCAAGGACTCAGCTAAAGAAGCACCCCTAGAAAGGGTGAATGGCTTTAAAAAATGTGCCTTTCCTTCCCAGAACCCCTCAGGAGCCACCATGAGATTCTCTTGAGTTCTGCTCCTGTTCCTTTCTGTATCTTTACTTTTTGTTGTTGTAGGCCAGAGCCTACATATGTTTTTAAATTCCTTAGTACTTTGAGCTTCTCAGTCTCTCTCTCTCTACAGTTTTTCTCTCCAACTTGTGGCTAAGGTTTATACCTGTTCATCTAAATAGCATAGCTTACTTTTTCCCACTTTTCTTCTCCATCCTCTTCCTCTACTCTTGGCAGCTGCGAGGCATAGATCTTGCTCGTTCTGGGGTTTTTCTATTAAATTCTGCCTGAGTTTCCATTTGAACCCATTTTATTTTTCGTTAATGAGACTAAATACTCCAAGAGGAATTCTGAGTTCCCTGGTATCACAGGGTGGGTACACCAGAACTCCCTGTACAATAACATGTCTTTTCTACCCCTTATTCCTTTAATAGGCAGAGTGAAGAAGCCTGTTTCTGCACTCCCAGGCAGTATCATATCTCTCAGACTGTATTACGGGGGGAAAAAAAAAACTAATGTCAATTGATCCTATATGATATTTCGTTTCACCAGTTCACTAATCCTAACCAAAAGCCCAAGTTCTCAATCTCTAAAAGTATCTAGTACTTACATTCCATAATGAAAAGATCAAAGCTCAGAAAGAATGAATCACCTTCCTCAAGTAATGTAGACCAAAAGTGTTGGAGATGAGACCAAAACCAAATCACGCATAGATCTAAGATCCTCCATGATTGGTCCAGTTTCAATTGGTTTTGTTTTTCCAACCTTTAACAGACTCAACAGATTCCTTTCAAAGTAGACAAATACACTGTCATAATTAAACTTTTGTGGAAGTTTTCACTTTCTTACATGTTAGTGCTTCTGCTGACATGGAGGCTGGCTGAGTCTACTGAGAGGAGGGGGCAATCTTGAACATATTAGGCTTTAGCAGCATCTTTAGCTTCTACTAGTGTAGCTTATACGCACTAGCACACTAACTTTAAACAACTACAACTTTCTCTATTATAGGATTGAGGGGGAACAGTATCCATGCATGTTTTCTAAATAATTTATTAACTGTTTGGTTTTGATACAGAAAAAAATGATTAAAAAATGAAAGTCCAGTGTTGCCTTGGGAATTACAAGGAGTAGATAGCAACATCTTTTATCTTGAAGTGACTTGCTCAGTTGGCAGAGGCTGGACAATGCCATCAAGAAACTAAGTGCTCTCTAAATTGTTACTTAAAATTTTTATCCCAAGAGAAGATGCTGAGAGCAATGACTCTGCAGATTATTCTTGGAGAATGCCCTCCCTAGACACTGGCTCTTCTCATCGGTGGCTCCTCATGTCAGCAATAGCCTCAGGTGACTCTTGCAAGCTGTCTAAGGCAGCTGGCCCTGAGTCTCTGGAGCCTCATGCTGTTCAGAGAAATGCGCCTCCATGACTGGAAAGCAGGAAGTCTCCCATGCCTTCATTAACAGTCAGTACCTGAAGCCTTCTGCAGGAAGCCACAGGGACCACCAGAGTGGCCTACCTAGAATAAGTATTTCAAAGTTGTTTAGATTTTTAAAGCCACTAGTCACTGTAATACCTCAGAGTGCAGCACAGTTCCTTGTCTGTTATCTCCCTTCACCTCCACAGATGTTATTCAGCCCAGAAAAAGTTTCTTTCCAAATTACCCCATCTCTGGCTCTACCTTTCTAAGTATTTTATACACTTATCAATAATCCTCAAGCTTTATTTTAGCTTCTCATAAGGCACAGTGGCATATAGACAACGCAAACTGTAAAAATATCCCTGGACAGCATCTTCAACTGTTTCTTTTACAGAGAATGATCAAGATCTCTTTGCAGTCTTAAGTCCTTGATGAGACAAGACTAACCTTCACCACTTGAGGGTAGTTGAGCACATAGAGCACTAAGCTCTAGCAAGATTCCCAGTACTTATAGTTTCACCTTGCACTAAAAGACATATAATAGGGAAGGAGTCTAAAGAGATAGATCAGTGGGTAAAAACACTTGCTGCACAAGTATCAAAACTCTGAGTTCAAATCCCCAACATCCATGTAAAAACGCCGACTGTGCTGTAACCCAGATTGAGGGAAGCAAACAGGTAAATATCCAGTCTGTCCAGCTTAAACAGTGGGTATCTGATAAAGAGAGATACTCAAGGCAGCAAGACAGATAGCAGCAGAGGAAAATATCTGATGTTTTACGGTGGTCTTGATATAAAGTGAAACTTATGTGCTTATATACCACATCGTACAGCACACATAAATACACACACACACACGCACAAACACAAACATGCATGCATGCAATACTCAACTGTATTGTCACTCTATGATAAGATTATTATTGTAATGGTTTGCACACTTTTGTGAGCCGAAGCAATGTGATCACTTTAAAAACACAGGGAATCACAGTGCCAACTCCAGCACTTAGATGAAATTGACCTAAATCCCCTTTGAAAGTAGAGGTAGAATAAAATTTGAAACAAGTTAAATCTATCCACTTTAGAAGATAGCTTGGCAACCCCTCAAATATGGAACGGGCTCTTACAGTCTGAACCCCACTATCAAGCATATATTCAAGAGAAATGAAAATGCTCAGTCAAAACCTGGAAAAGAATGGAAACAGTCAAACCTCTGCGAATCAGAGAAGGAGCAAAATAAGTGAATAAGCTTAGCTGTTAGGGGGGTTGTTGGACAGCGACAAACGAAGAAAGCTCTAACCCATTCTATAATGTGGATGAGCCTTGAGACAAGAATATATATAAAACGTGTAGCTGTACTTATACAAAATACACAGAATTGAGTTCACAGACACAGAAAATTGATTAGTGATTGCTGAAGTCTGATGAGGAGGTAAGTGAGAAGTGACTGCTAGTTGATTTGAGAGTGTTTTCCAGAATTAGGAAAATATTTTAAAATTTATTCTGGAGGTAGCCACAACATTTTATGGATACATTTAAAATTTCAAATCATACAATGAAAACAACTTCAAAGTGTCTTCAAATGCATCGAGATCACCATGACAAATATCAGGTGCCCATGAGCAGTCAAGAAATAACAGGACTTGGGAACTTCAAGGTATATTGAAATTTGTACTATGAATACAAGATATTAACTTAATTTTCATCAGAATACACTGAATGGTCTTCCAAGTGCCACTCAAAGGCATTTGCTTACCAGATGTTGTTGAGAGTTGGTTTGCAGTCTAATGTCATCTCGTTCTCTTTTTAAACAAGACTGAATGTCACTTAAGATGCTTTTATAGACAACTGTCAGATGGGTACAGATGAGCAGGTTCACAATTTGTCATTAAAAGAATATCATGCTAAATGAGTCCAAATTAATCCTTTCTATAAAAATGTATTTCAAACCACCACGGCTGGATGTTTTTTTTAAAACACAGAGCCTCTTTATGCCAGGCTAACCTCACACTCACTGTGAAGCTCAAGGATGTTCTTGAGCTTCTGATCCTCTTGCCTTCGCCTCTGGAGAGCTGGGATTACAGTGGTCACACCCATGTCATCCTCTAAAGTGTTGGAATTCAGCCCTCTGTCAACTGAGCTCAAATCCCAGCCCCTGAAACATATTAAAGCATTCCATTGTTCTTCATAGAAAATTGCTGATTCTCTCTCAATGTTCAAGTGAAAACCTTATCATGCTTTAGGAAGATATGTTTTGTTTTAGAAACATATTCAGAAAATGATATTTCATTCCCCTTATGACAAACTGGCAAAACCTAAGGTAAACAAAAAGTGAATATTTAAATTTCTTTCTCTTAACCACTGAAGACATTAATTCAATAAGCATAAATAAGATAATAACCTTTCACTAAAGAAAAGTTCAGTTAAACAAATTGTCTTCCAAATATACAATTCTGAAGACCACGACTAGTTAAAAGTGGTTTCACCTTTGACTTTGCATTTACTTGTTTGTTCCGTTGGTTGGTTGGCTGACAGATTGGTTGGCCGGTCAGTTAGTCGTCTAACTTTGGAGACAGTGTCTTTCTACGTAGCACAGAGGCTGGCTTGGTGCTCCTGATCCTCCTGCTTCAGTTTCCCAAGAACTGGGGTCATAGGCATGCAGCACCAGGGTCTTCCTAGTCTTTAACACTAAAAAGAGAAATCCCAATGTCTCTTAATAAAAGTATGAAATCAAGTTATTCCCTGTGTAACGTAAAATGATAGAGTAGAAATCAAATTGACCTCTTTGACTTGTGAGGGTTTCCCCATCAGCATACTCACTCCTTTTGTCTTCGAATAGTGCTTCTCAGTTATAAAGACGAGCACATTGCAAACTAAGAGCCCTGTTTTTCTGCATCTCATGCTTGTATGATGCTCGTTAATTTACTCTCATTTCGTAAGTTTATTTCAGTAAAGTATCTCCCTGTCCTTTGCAAGAGGTGTGAATTAAGATCAAAAGCAGTCTGTGTCAGCGCCCACTGCAATGCTGTCACACGAGAGATCAAACACACACGTTCTCTGCATTCTTTTATGTAAAAGAAATAGACTGGGTTGTCCCCTTCAGGAACCATATAAGAGATTTAAAATCTGAAAAAAAAATGAAAAGAAAAACTACACATAGGGACAAAAATAAAATTTCTGCCAAAAGAAAAAGAATGGAAAAAGCTAGACTGTCATTCAAGTCTCCTTGCTAAATAGGAGATCAAACCCTGGATTTCTCCATTCGACTTCATCCTGTTCCCTTTTATGTCATTTGGAGAACATACAAGGCAATTAAACCCAGGGTTGCTATAGCCACAAAGGTTCTGGATGGCCTGGCACTCGGAGCATCAGAAAGAAATGACTTCAGCACAGTGGGTAGATTTTTTTTCAGGTATCACTTAGCCTGGAAGCTGTTCTTTCCCTGCCAAAAAAGCCAGGGCTACCTCTAACAACTTCTTACTGCCAGGCGAAGACAAGGGGACACAAAGCCAGGGGAAATTTCAAAGAGAAATCCAAAGCCCTATCTGGGAACTGGCGATGGGGATGGCATTCTCCGAGCCTGCACTGAAGGAGAATAAGCCTTTGGTAATAAATTAGGAACCTGGGGAATTAAAGCTATAAAGTGCAGTTCAGAAAGACTTTTATAATAATTAGCAGCAGGGTATTGCAATAGAGAGAGAATCAATACCCTCTCTGTTGTCATAAATGTTCTAATACAGAAAAATAGGACACAGAACAGTAAGCAGATTTGAGGCCAGACCCACACACCAGGGCCCCAGGCTCAGCAAAGCCTGTGTCTGCCTGGCACAGCTGCAGTGAAATTATCCACCTTGCAAGGATCTATAAGCATAACCAGGATGGGCTAACAATGGGGACAGATCATCAGTGTTCACAGGAAATCCACAACCTCCGAGGAAGTGTATATATTCTTATCCAACTCGTTTAGGAAAGAAAACTGTGCTAACAGTAAGTCAGCACATTTCCCACTAACTCAAAGATAAGGAGAAAGGGTAACTTGGAAATTTACTTTAGTTTAGAGAAACCTAAATGTAAATGCATGTGTGCAAGAAGGGGCACATTTTCTGAAGTATAATTTGTAACGTGTGTGTGTGACTGATGAACCTTAGTTCTATGCTTCACATCTATCTGTTGGTACAAGTGTAACAGTCCTACACAGTTCCTTCCATGCTATCTGTGTAAGTTCTGAAATCACAATGAAAGAGCCTTAGAATAAACAAAAGGCCATCCCTCCATAGATAACTTTAAAACAGATTAAGAAATATATCTCGGTGTGTCCAATCCTGTATAGAACCCACAAACCTAGAAGAAGGACCCAAAATGGTCCTTGTAGAGATCATGATGAACTTGGCCCAGGTCATATTACACAAAATTTCTCTCACATCATCCTCTCAAGGCATGAGATATTTCAGACATTTGGTGTTTGCGCTATGCAATTAAATCACATGCCAGCACTAAGGTCTTAGAGCAGAAGATAGAGACTATTGCTATAAAAATAATAATGGCCAGATGAGATTTGTTATGCATCTGATATAAGTTGGGATTTTTAATAACTAACTTCTTTTTCAGTTTTTAACTTTAATATTTATTTTATGTGTATGGGTGTTCTGCCTCCATCTATCTCCGTGCACAGTGACATGAGACCAGAAAGCGTCATTAGATACTCTGAAACTGGAGTTACAGAAAGTAAGTCCTAAGACACCATGTGGGTGCTGGGACTCTAACCCAGGTCCTCTTGGGGAGCAGCCAGTGCTCTTAACCACTGAGCCATCTCCCAGCCCAACACTTTCTTCCTCCTAACAGCAAGGAGTGGAACTAAGCGTGAGGTTATGTGTATAACAAGGATCCAGGCCTAGCAGTAGTTTCTCCAAATCCCAAGTACCAGGACTCACAATAATAGGAAATAGCAAAAGCATGCTTCCTACCCATTTCCTTTCTAATTTAAACTATAAAAATATTATATTGCTTCAGTTAGTCAGTGCTTCGGGTTATAGCTAAATTTCTCTATGAGTTTCTATCTCTGAATAAAAAAACTTAAGTAGGCTCAGAGGATTTGAGCTTCTGGCAGTTATTTCTTTGTGTTTATTCTTGTTCTCTATGCCCCGCCAAGAATCAGAAAATGGCTCTTCTGGGGTTCTGATAAGGCTTGCTTGTGCTCCAATAGTTTGGAAACCCTGATCGCATCATTCTAATGAGCTAAGTGAAAGGGACTCAAAATTTTATTATATCTGAGCTAAGATGAAGAAAAAGTATCCATGTCATGGTGGCCATGGTGAATGAAGGCACAATTCTAACAATTTGTCTCTAACAGGGAAGATGGAGCTAATGCCTATCCATGGGCCAAATACTTCATATCCAGAAACTGTAGCAAGTTTCTCCACTTAAGAGGTCATGGTTTCACCTATGGTATAGCAAACTTTATCTGTGGTGTATCTAAGACATGACAGGGGTACCAAACTGGTCACTGTCAAGTGCTTGTTAAATATGTGTGGCTTAATTACACCAAGGAGGTTATAAAATTTCTAATCAACTTAGATCTCCATTTTTCTTATAAATGCTTTATTTTCATCTTTTCATATCAATTCATCATTTCTAGTCACTGAGCGCTGTCCTAAGTATGCCACATATATTATCTCTTTTTAACCCTTAAGACTTCTTAATCCTTATCCGACATTTTTGGTAGAAAATGCAGACGTGAGAGAGGTAAAATCTTTGAAAAGATCACCCAATTGATCTTAGAGAGCTGAGCCTCAGACTTCCCATCTAGTTCCAGAATCCAAGCCCTTTGCACAGGCCTGTCTTGTCTTCTCTGTCCTTCACAAAAGACTCAAGGCTCAGAGGAAAATAGGTTTTCTCACCTTGCCTTCCGATAGAAAAAAATTCAAATAAAAAACAACAAAAAAGCGCCTACTTTTCTTTTCACAGAGCACAGAACAACAAAAGAGGAAACAAAAATTTATTACCACCAAAGATATCCCAGGACAAGCCTGATGTCTTAGATGTCTTTTTGTCTCAGTTTGGTCCTCTAAAGACAGACAGACAGACAGACAGTAATTCCCAGGGCTCTTTACCCCTCTCCCCAACATTGTCTAAGCCTAGATTTACAATGGCAACGTTGCAATATTTCTCAGCCAGTAGCAACCGTGTCTCCTCTTTCACTAGGAACATCTGGATGCTGAGAAACCTTCTGATTACTGAAACAGGCTGAATCTACCAGTGGAGGAGAGGGATGCTTTTAATATCTTACAAGTAAGGCATCTGGTCTAAAACATTAACAGCACCACTGTTGAAGGACTCTGAGTTACAGTGTTCATCTCCACAGATACTCACACCTGCAGCGAAGGTTTGATTGACTTGTGGCTTCACTGGAGTATGTGCAGTGTGCAATGCTGATGGACAAAAGTTCCATTAGCCTTTGCTCATTTGCCCGCCACTTCATATACCTTCATGTGGGTGACATAGCTTTGAAGTCTAAATCTTTGAAAAGTTCCTGTGATTTGTTTTTTAATTCTGAAACATTTGTAGTATAATTTTTCAGCTATCCAAAAAAGAATTCTTTGACAAGGTGACATTGTCAAATCAAAATGAAAACAATTTGCTTTTATTTCCTGTCATAAAGAAACGTGGAAATTTGGCAACCATCAAAGATTGTCACTTTCAACCATCAATGCCTAAGACAATTTTTTAATTGTAAGCAGACATTTGGAATATTTATCACAAGGGTAAGTATGAACACAAGCCATGTCCATCAACTTAAAAAATATAAAAAAGATGACTTTTGCCTTCGCAGAAACAAGAAAAAAATTTTTCTGTAGAATATAGCTTGTAAAAATGCCCTTGACAAAAAAAAATCCTCAGGGTTTTCTCATTCTTTGTACTATTTAGAAGTATAAAGGAGTCAGGAATGAAAGTAAATCAAAACAATTTCTTTATAACACTATGGTTCATACACAAAATGCTGCCACTAAAACACCAGCCGTGTGATGGGTGACCTCCATCATTCTCTCCACTGTGCCTGCCCATTAGCTAACATGTCACCAACTCACATTTTTGTGCAAAAGTTTGAGCCCTCTAGAACTGGCATTTCAAATAAAGAAAATTGACACCCACAGGGAGAGACACATTAAACTGCCTCTTTAGTTTTATGCTTTAACCGATGGTGTTAACCAACATCACCCAAAAGGCTTCTCAAGTGTGTGTACTTCTAAAAGAAAATAGACAATTGTGAGTTATGGAATCAAGGCCCAGCATTCAATACAGGCATAAGATAGTCAATAATTAGTCTAGAATGTTTCATGTACTGAAATAAAATGATGCTTCTCAGAAATCCTGAACAACATACCACAAGATAGTTCTCCATAGTTCTAATATTTAAAAAGAATGCAAGAAAATGTATAAAAACTAAACAAATGAAATACAAAGAAGAGCTATCTTCCAAAACTTCACATCCCTTTTCTTGCATTTTTTAAGAGGATATTTAAAAAATGAGAGACATAACAATCTCATAATTCCATCATTAAGGGAAAAGTGAAAATCACTCCCGTATAGAAATTGAGAAACTCGGATCACATAAGGCTTGTCTACTTGGTTCATATTCAGAACTGTTAAGTCTTTGTTTTTGTGTTGATTTTAATTTCCTGTTCCCCAAAGACATCTCCAAAAGTGTTCACTGTCATAAATGTCCTTTCTGCAGCCACCATTCCATCTCTCATGCAGGGCTGAAAGGATCTATTACTAGCGGCTGTCACACGTGGTGGGCCCTGAGTCTCATATGGGTCATCGGTGGCTAATAGTGAGCCGCCCATTTTTCGGAAAACTTTCCCATATGAATTTTCTGAGACAAGGATAAATAGGCATTCCAAAGAGATGCTTTAGCTTTGGCTAAGACATTTTAAACTCCAGTATTTTGTTCAGTGTGTGACATTGTGAGCTGTGTTCATATCAGCATGATGTGAAAATGTTTAAAATATGAAAACAGAAAGTATATCATAGAATCAATGAAACAATTTATGGTTTTAGATTTTCCAGACAATTCAAAATATCTCCTATCAAAGCTAATTTCTATCTGCCTCTGGGGATAGAAACATGAGTCAGGGGATATTTTCTTTCTATTCCCATCAGAATAGGAACATAGACTTCCTGATACTCTCCTAGCAGATTCTCAGATGCATAGAGTCCTGATCATTGTCTTCTAGGAAGACCCTGGTGTTCTGGTCCCATTCTCTTCTAGATAAGTGTCCTTGCAGGAACAGCAATGCCAGGGCTACCTTCATCTCCCTGAGTTATTGTCAAGGAGACTTGGGCTCTAACTATTTTATCTGGACACCTTTTCAGAACATATCATGGTATTTTATCCAACCTCGAGATAACTGCCTACTCAGTTATGTCTACTGTCTATGGATGAGCAGAGACATCTCTCTTAAAGTACTGGCATCTGACTGGACTCTAATTTCTTAGAAAAGCTGAGCAAAGCAGCAGAGAGCACACATAATTGCCTTCTGTAGAAAATGACAGTAAAGGAGACATAAAATCGCCCACAATGATACATCCAATGGGTGAAATGTTTCTAGGCAATACAGTAAGAGGAAGAGTATTGATTGCTTTAAGGAAAGGGATGCTTTTCGATTTTCCTTCCAGTATCTTGCACTTTCTACATGAGAACTATGCCAATAAGTCAAATCCCCACCCAAGTCAATCATCCTGACTATTTCTAACTGTCTTTTTCCCAAAGGACAAGGAAGACAAGGTTTTGAAAAGCAATTTATCATTTTTATTATTTATTTATTTATTTTTTCCATACATTGTTTTGTTTTATTTTTTCCATTCAAGAACATAATTAAAGAAATAAAATTATTTTTCCTTTCTTCCCCTTCTCCCGGTTCCCTCCCACTACCCCCCCACCCCTCCTCCCTCCCCCTTCTTCCTTGAAAGAGGGCATGGTGCCCTGCCCTGTTGGAAGCCCAAGGCCCACCCCCATCCCTCCTGGCCTAGGAAGGAGTGCATTCAAAAAGACTCGGTTCTCAAAAAGTTAATACATGCAGAAGAGATAGGTCCTGGTGTCATTGTTTGTGGTTTCTCCATCTGCCAACTTTCGCCGCCACATTCAGAGAGTCTGGTTTGATCATATGCTCATTCAGTCCCAGTCCAGGTGGATTGGTGTGCTCCCATTAGTTCAGGCACACTGTCTCAGTAGGTGAACCAGCCCCTCACGGTCCTAACTTCCTAACTCATCTTCTCCCACCTTCTGCTCTTCACCTGCACCTTGGGGGCTCAATCCATTGCTCTGATGTGAATGTGTGGATTATATACTCATTAGAATACTACTCAGCGGTAAAAAACAAGGACATCTTGAAGTTTGCATGCAAATGGATGGAAATAGAAAACGCTATCCTGAGTGAGGTAACCCAAACCCAGAAAGATGATTATGGTATGTACTCACTCATTAGTGGACCCTAGCTATAAAATAAAGGTCACCAAGCACTTAGCTCG
>PVIU01022690.1:0-28863 GCA_004026605.1 Ondatra zibethicus | reverse complement strand
GGTGGAGGACCTGCCAGTGTGGAGGGTGCAGGTGGAGGACCTGCCAGTGCAGAGAGCCCAGGTGGAGGACCTGCCAGTGCAGAGGGTGCAGGTGGAGGACCTGCCAGTGCAGAGGGTCCAGGTGGAGGACCTGCCAGTGCAGAGGGCGCGGGTGGAGGACCTGCCAGTGCAGAGGGTGCGGGTGGAGGACCTGCCAGTGCAGAGGGTGCGGGTGGAGGACCTGGCAGTGCGGAGGGCGCGGGTGGAGGACCTGCCAGTGCAGAGGGCGCGGGTGGAGGACCTGCCAGTGCCGGGGCTCCGGGTGGAGGACCTGCCAGTGCAGGAGCCCTGGGTGGAGGTATGACTTGGTGAGGAGCTAGACAGAGTGATGGGGACATAGCGGCTGGTACAACATGGGCCAGGAGGGAGAGACAACGTTCTTATTCCTTTTCTGCTGATGTGATCAATACCTGGAGAAAACAGGGTTAAGGGAGAAATGGCTTATTTGGCTCGTGGTTCCAGGCTTGAGCCCATCATCACGGGTCATATAGACCTACAGTTAATAGCTGACAGAAATAGATGTGTATTTGAGCCGCTAGTCATATAGACCTACAGTTAATAGCTGACAGAAATAGATGTGTATTTGAGCCGCTAGTCATATAGACCTACAGTTAATAGTTGACAGAAATAGATGTGTATTTGCTTATGGCTTAGCTTGCTTTCTCTATTTTCACACATTTTCGGGCCTTCTGCCTATGGAATGGCGCCACACACAGTGGGCTGGGCCATCCTATATCGATTAATACAGTCAAGACGATCCCTCAGAGCCATGTTCACAGGTCAGCTTCCTTCCCTGTTGGTTCCAGACTGTGTCTTGGTGACAGAAGGAGCATCCACAGACAGTTCACAGAATCTCACAGACCCTGCTTTAATATTTTATAGGCTGTAGCCTGTACTCAGTGGTGGGAGCTGTTGCTTGTTTCTTTGAGGTGTGGGTGTTTTGGTTTGTACTTTTTTTTAATCTTTGATTCTTTTTAAAACATTTAATTATTTAAAATACATTTACAGTTATCTAATTAAATTTGATTTCAAGTTCTCAAGTTATTAAAATTTCCCCAGGGTAGTCTGTTGTTTCCTCATTTGAAATTTTGTTATGAACTCATTCAGTGGCTTTTGTCTCCTCTTGGTGCCCGGCACACATGCCCTAGCTGGTACCTGAGTCTATGGAGAGGGACTTTGTCTTTACTTATCTGGGTCTGAAGGAATTTCATTGTTGCTCCCATGCCAATGGGGCATGGAAAACCCAACCATGAGCTCAGGTATGCTGTTGGCTGCACAGTTTTGTTTGTGTTGGAACTGTTTGTTCTTCTCCTTTTCCGAGGCTGTCGGTGTATGCAGAGGGTTTTGTGTTGTTATTTTTCTGTTTTGGCAGACTGTGAATGGGATTAGCTCTCTCTGTAAAAGACACAGATCTCTGATGGGCCAGGTCAGTCCCTGCTCTCTCTTGGAACACCTTTCAGTCTGCAACTCCAAGAGCTTGCAGCCGGGCCCCTGAAATAGACATGTTTTAATTCATGTCTGTTTTTGGCTCCAGAGTTTATGGCTGAAATCTGGAATGATGCGCAGGAGTGAGAGAACACGTAGCCTATTGAACGGTGACCACTTGGTTTATCTGTGCTCCTCTCACTCTTACGTGGGGCAGAGAGAGAGAGAGAGAGCACATTCTGGTCTCTCTTCCCCTTCTTCTAAAGATACTCTCCATCACAGTGTTCACACTTTCATCACTGATGTGGGATGCCCCTCTGTATGCTGTGAATAGGTTTTATTACCATTAGTTAATAACGAAGCTGCTTTGGCCTATGGCAGGATAAAATATAGCCAGGTGGGAACTCCAAACAGAGAGACAGAGAGAAAGAAGGCAGAGGCAGAGAGATGCTAACAGCCACCAGGGAAACAAGATATGAGGTAACAAGCCATCAGCCGCGTGGTAAAATTAGAATAATAGAAATGGAATAGAAATTTAAGTTGTAAGAGCTAGCTAATAATAAGTCTGAATTAATAGGCCTAATAGTTTGTAATATCAGGCCTCAGAGTGGTTATCTGGGAACTGGTGGGCGGGAGAGAAACCTTCAGCTGCACATTGCCTCGTCTAAACCTGTCTCCGTAACCTTTGTCTCCAGATTCCATTAGACTGGCAGTTGAACATAGGAATTACTGTGCTTGGGACAGATACAAGTCAGTCCACAGAGGGGTATGTGTGTGTGTGCGCGTGTGCATGTGGTGTGGTGTATATGTGGGGATGCACGTGTGTGTGTATGTGTATGTGTGGTGGTGGTGTGTGCGTGCATATGTATGCATGTAGTGTGTGTGCACATGTGCGAAGGTGTGTGTGTGTGTGTATGCACAATTATTTCTTTGTTATTGTGACTTAAACCCCTGACAGAAACAACTTGAAGCAGGATTGGTTTTGGCTCACGATTTCGGAGGGTTCAGTGTTTCTCTCCAGGCTGTTCATGGCACGGTGGGCCAGGAGACTGACACGGGAGTGTTGGCGCTCTCTGCCATGACCTATAAGATGGTGCCATTCACATCCAGGGTGGCTTTCCTGCCTTGTCACATACACTTCCAATCGTGGGTCTCTGTCTCCTTTGTAATTGTAAACCCACTCAAGCTGGCAGTGCAGGGGCCAGTACACACGGCGCCCGTGTCTTCCTTTGCTCTCTGGTCAGACCTCTGGTCCATTTGCCTGTTGGTCCTGTAATTCTTTTAAAACTGTTTTAAATTAGGTGTACTGATACCTACTAGAATGTCATTCTTGTTAGATTATTAAAAGGCAGCTGCAGAGAGACAGAAAGGTAGAAAGAAAAAGAGACTTGGTCTGATCTAGATGGGACCATGTTTGTTCACAGCGAGGGGCCCTCTTCACCCACGTGTGAGACGTCCAGAATGCCTACAGAACATGGATGTGGCCCCTTGTAAGGGCAGAAATGGCTTTCGTAGTCCACAAGGGAAGCTGGGAAGTGTACTCCTTCAGCAGGAAACTGTGAACTCTTTTTGTTCATTTGTTTCATGTAAATGTTCTATTCCTTATAAATTTCAAACTATCTAAATAATCTTGATAGCACTCAGCTGGAATTGGGAATTAGGGAAGAGCTGATGCCCCTTTCTCGTCCAAGAGCACAGTACGCCTCTCTGTTTGATTGTCTTACAATGTCATGTACTGGATTTACTTCTGTATTCCCAGGCAGGCTGCAGACTGCTGTTCTGCTCCTCAGATGTTCTCACTGCTGGAGTAGAGAAAGGCTATTGGTTGCACTCACTGACTTCTCGAGTTTTCTTGATTTTTGTTTTTTATGTTGCTTTTCATGGGTTCTCCAGTGTCTGTAACATTTTGTGTTATGATCACTACTGTATGAGTTCCATTGTCCCACTTCCGCTGGTCTGCATTCTTAAAAGATTATTTATTTTCATGTGTGTAATCTGCCTGCGGGCACTGGATCCCTGGGAACTGGAGTTGTAGGCATTGAGCCTCTGTGTGGGTGCTGGGAACTGGACCTAGGTTTTCTGCAAGAGCATCAAGAGCTCTGGGGCATCTCTCCAGCCCAGGGATTGCATTTTCCTAAATTAAAAAATAAAATTTTGGATGGGTGGTGGTGGCGCAGCCTTTAATCCCAACACTCAGGAGGTGGAGGCAGTCAGATCTCTGTGAGTTCAAGACCAGCTTGGTCTACAGAGTGAATTCCAGGACAGCTAGGGCTACATAAAAACTGTCTCATAAAACCAAAAGAGAGGGGGTGAGGGGGAGAGAAAGGAAGGGAAGGAGGGGGAAGGAGGAATTTTAAATTCATTCTAATGGTGTGTCTGTCGCATTCACTGTTTTAGTTTATATCTCTCTAATCCAGCGCTGGATTGAACCTGCTTTTTATGTCCCCAGCTGCTGTTTTTCTGTTTTCAAATCCCTTGCTGCGCCCGTATTTAATTGCATTACTTCTTACTACTATACTGAGAGTTCTTTATATTCTGATACAAGTTCTTCAACAGATGTGTGTTTTGCAGACATTTCCCCAAGTTTGTTGAATTGTTGATTTTCATAGTTACAAAACCCAGATGAAATAAATCCATCAGCTTGTCAATAGCCGACGCTGTGCACTGGGCAGCCTTCCTGTGCTGGCTCTGTTTGAAAAATCTCTGACGTAGGAGAGGTTTCAAGGGATTTTCTGTCTTCTATAAATTTTATTTTAGGTTTTCTCATTTCAGATTTATGATCTATTTTGAAACTTTGTGTAGAATCCAAAGCATACATTGAAAACTATCTGTTTACATTTATGTGTGGATGTTCAAGTATCTGTCTCTTTTATTAGAGAATAACTTCTTAAAGTAGCATCACCCTGACAGCTGGTAGACACTGCTGTTCCTGGTCCATGTGGTTTCAGTTTGGGGTGTTTTCAGGGACGACACTCTTGTCCGTCCCTCAACGGAGGTGGTTTCTGCAGTACTGAAATGGACCGCCCTGAGCTTGGGGCTTGAGTTTTAAGGATGTTGTTCCTTTGAGGTCTCCCTTTTGTGCCCCTGTTTATCCTGTCAGCTTTCAGCCCATGCAATGGAGACACAGGCTGTGTCTGATTTGTTTTTGCCTTGTGTTCAGTTCCATCTTGGCGCTACACGTATGGAGTCATTCTTGCCGTTAGTATAGGGTAGTGCTTCTCCACACGTGTTAATGGAAGGGCCTTGTAATTTGGGGTACTGTAGCGCTGTTTCTGTGACCCTCTTTACCTCTTCTGCCATGGACACGCACGTTTCTATTGGGCGGTATCTGGAGTTGGAAGCTGAACTGTATGTTCTCCATGCTTAGCTATTGAAGATTGTTGCCTCATCTCTTGTTGCTCAGGAATTTCAGAACAACTTATTGATTCTGGTCCTCATGAGTTATCTTCAGAATGTCAGTCAGGCAGGGGCCAGAGTTACCTGGAGACTCATTCTTGTGGTGGTGGGTAGGAAGCCTCAGTTCCTCATCTCGGAACTGTTTGAGTGTCCTCTGGACAGGGCTGCTAACTCCAGAGCGTTAGAGCCCGTGTGTTTCAGTCGCCCGACAGGAGCCGAGGGCACTTTAGTGTTGTAGTTCATATTTCCTTAGCGACCGAGAGACCGGTCTCTTCAACCGCTGCTTTGTTCTTTATTTAGGTAAACATCTTGGCTGCCTCATTTTTAAGTGTAACTGGTTCTTTTTTAACTTTCCACCTTCGTTTTTCCTGGTGCCTTGTTCTTGTCCCACAGACGCAGTGTCCTCTCTTCCTGTGACAGGAAAGAATGGCCTCCGCCCGGTCTCTCCCAGACTCATTCTCCACAGTCTGCTCCCGAATTTGCTTTCTACTTGTTATTCTCTGGTTTTGTTAGTCGGGGTTTTACTCAACTATGTGCTCCTTTGCTGTTCACATTTAAGATCTAGTGACAGGAAAGAATGGCCTCCGCCCGGTCTCTCCCAGACTCATTCTCCGCAGTCTGCTCCCGAATTTGCTTTCTACTTGTTATTCTCTGGTTTTGTTAGTCGGGGTTTTACTCAACTATGTGCTCCTTTGCTGTTCACATTTAAGATCTAGTTTAGAAGAGGATGGGGGGCGAGAGGAGGGCTCAGTTGGGAAAGTGCTTGCTGTCCAGGTTCCCAGCATCCACATACAAATCTGGGTGGGCCTGCACCCAGACTCACAGCACTGGGAGGCAGATGCAGGAGGGATCCCCCACCCTCCTACCCCTTCCTGGGCGTGGGTGGGGCTGAAAGTTCCAGCCTTCCACTGTCTGCCCTTTCCTGTTCCGTCAAGCCTGTGTGGGGCTCTCAGGATCCTGGCTCATGTGGTTCAGAAGCTGTTGAAAGGGGCAGGCTGTCATTGTCACACAGGAAATCCCAAGGGCTTAGGAGCTCTCTTCTAGGAACAGTGAACAAAGATCAAAGAGGTATTTTTTTATTCCACCACTGTGGGTAGGCCAACTGGTGGCCACCTGTGTCTGGCCCTGCAGGCCTCTGGGTAGTTAGTTACCCCAGGTGCTTCTCCAGCTCAGCACCACTGGTCTCATGTTGACTCTTGGCTGTGACAGAGTCATAGTGGTTACAGGGTTACCAGAGTCTCAGCCCTGATACGCCAGTTTAGCTTCTCATCCCAGCCAATGACGAGGTGACGCTGCCAACCTGCAAAAGTGAATTAGGAAGGCGAACAGAGGCCATGTTCTCACCACGTCAACCTGGGTGTTAGGACGAACTCTGGGTTTAAACAGAGGGCTCAAGGCATGTCTGGGCGAGCAGTCCAGGTCAAGCTGTTCCACCCATCACCACCGTCGCTGCTTCAGGCTCCTGCAAGGACGTCCCGCAGGTTGTGAGCGCCGTGTAACTGTCTTCCTGGGAGAGGAGCTGCTCCTCTGACTGTCACAGTGAGGCCCTCAGTGGTCTGAGGGTCAGAGGATGTGTGCAGTGCTGTTCTCTGGCCAGAACCATTGCTCTTTGTCGCTGTGCTTGAGGCCTTCGGAAAAGGCCTCTCCGTGTCATTCTAATGCATTTGGGAGAGACAGATGAATCCACAGGGACTCGGCTCCTTTTTACCTGGCAGAATTGTTTTCTGTCTTGTTTTAAGATTATTGGCAGTGGTGAGAACATTTTTCTTTCCGTTGATTATGCAAGATTACAAGATTACTTCTAAAGCATTCAAGGTTTTTATTAAAGGTCATTTTGTAGTGGTGAGAGGACAGTGGAGCAGCGCCACGCTACCACCTCCATTAATCCGAGGAGTTCCCATAGACCTTGTAGGACTCTGCTCAGTACAGGACCAGCTAGCGCAGTGAGGCATGGCTGGACATTCCATTAAAGATATCTTAAAAGAAGCTTCCACGAGGGTGAGGAGAGGTGCCCAGAACAGAGTGTCGTCTCAGTGACGGAGGGGAAAGTAAGTGTTGAAAAGAGAAGGCTGGAGCAGGGCAGGAGTTGCTTGGGAAGGAGCACACAGTCAGTGCCCTTCAGGAGATTTACTAGGAGACAGGCCTTGGGGGCCGTGACTGGGCCTTGAGGTGGGAAAGCCTTAGAAAGAAACTACCTCAGGAACTGTACCAGTCAGACCTGGAGCAGAGCCTCCTCAAGGAAGGGGAAGAGATGAAGCTGCCGTGGGGGGGGAGGGGGAGAGGTCCCCGGCAAAGGGGACAGAACCTTTGCAGTTCTTAGGGGCTGGTAGGAAGTCTACGTTGTGTGCTTTAGTCTGGCGTGGTCTGCTTACCAGAGCGGGAGACAGGGACTGGTCAGGACCACAAAGAAAAGTAAAGCACAGCACAGCACAGCACAGTTTCTTACCTGATCAGAATCTTAGGACTGTAGGCTATGACCTTCAGAGAGATGTGAGTGGGTGGGTCTCACTCCTCACAGGAGAGCTCTAATTGTGTGAGCGTTGGCTAGGACTGCTCTTTTGGTGGTTCTCAGGTTGCATCTCAACTCTTCCTTTTCTTCTTTCTCTCTTTTTTTCATATTCTTTTATTTTTTTTCATTCAAAAAAATTTACATTTCCTCCCCTTCTCCCAGTCCCCTCCCGCTCCCCCACTACCCCTCCTCCCTCCCCCTGCTTCCTTAAGAGAGGGCATGGTACCCTGCCCTGTCGGAAGTCCAAGGCCCTTCCCCCTCCATCCTGGCCTAGGAAGGTGTGCATCCAAATAGACTAGGTTCCCAAAAAGATAATACATGCAGAAGAGATAGGTCCTAGTGTCATTGTTGATGGCTTCTCAGTCTGCCCCCATTGGCAGCCACATTTAGAGAGTCCAGTTTGATCATATGCTCGTTCAGTCCCGGTACAGCTGGATTTGGTGAGCTCCCATTGGTTCATGCACACTGTCTCAGTAGGTGGACCAGCCCCTCATGGTCCTGACTTCCTTGCTCATCTTCTCCCACCTTCTGCTCTTCGACTGGACCTTGGGAGCTCAGTCCATTGCTCTGATGTGAATGTGGGTCTCTGTCTCTATCTCCATCCATCGGATGAAATTTCTATGGTGATGATCAAGATATTCATCAGTGTGACTATGGGACAAGGCCAGTTCAGGCACCCTCTCCTCTGCTGCCCAAGGACTTAGCTGGGGACTGGGGAGAGCTTGGGGGAGTGGGAGGGTGGAGATGGAGGAAAGGTGGATATTGGAGAAGGGAATAAGATATCTACATTAAGGGAGTCATTTTAGGATTGGCAAGATACTTGGCTCTTCTTTCTCTTTTAAGAAAAGTACACAAGGCGGCCACAGAGATCCTGTGGGTGGGACTGTAATTTGATGAAACAGAAGCCACTAGGGTTCAGCCAGTGGCCTTTCCCATGATTCCAAGGTCTGGAAGGGAAGAGAGCCCGAGTGGTGGTTGTTTGTGCTGGAGCCCTGCCCCACTGCTGGTACAGGCTCAGCCAGAAGCTCCTGGTTTCCCTCAAGCAGGCTTTGTCTTACTCCACAAACATATGTCCTGGGCCCTTTTGCGTCCACAGCCTCCATCGCAGCCCACTCCTGCTCAGGCAAACCAACATGAGCATCTCCTCAAAACTCACTCCGAACGTGACACAGACTGGAGTCACCCGGGAAGACTACCTCCATCAGGGTGGCCAGTGTCTATGGGACACTTTCTTGATATGATTGAGGGGGAGGATCCAGCCTCCGGGCAGGTGGTCTTGGGTTGAATAGAAAAGCAGGCTGAGCAAGCCATGGAGAGCAAGCCAGCAAGCAGTGTACTCTGTGGTCTCCACATCAGCTCCCGCCTCTAGGTTTCTGCTTGAGTTCCTACCCTGACTTCCCTCGTGATGGTTTGTGGGGTGACAGTGTAAGTCCGATAAATCCTTTCCTCCCCAGGTTGCCTTGGTGATTAGTACAGCAGCAGAGAAGCCTTATTTCTTTACAAATTGAGTTCTGATCCCCCTCCTTTCTCTGCACTCAGGGTGAGGGTAGTAGAGGGAGCAGGAGGGAACTTCCTGCAGGTTGACCTGCACAGGGACCTGATGCTTCCTTCTGAAACGCCCATATCAGCAAGACTGCCTCACCGATAGGGCCACAGCCAGCCTTTCCCGTTGTCTGAGCAGATTATGGGTTTGTTGCAGGTCCCACCTTACCCAGCTTGTTCTCTCTGCCCGGTGCAGGATGAAGCCAGTGCTCGAGGGCTAGCCCACAGAACTCAGAAGGCCAAGAAATGAGTGCATCCCACCAGAATCCTTTGGTGAACTAACGTGGTTCTTCAGAATAACCATGTTAAAAGAATCAGCCCTCACTATCTTGTGTATTCCTTTTTTAATTTTGTGAGCCTGTGATGACAGAGCTGGTGCCAAGCTGTGGACTCAGGGATTGGGCAGTCTAGATGCGGCCACAGAGAGCATTGCTCACCTCATCTGTGGTCAGCGTGAGTATCAGCCGTTGGGATACTTTTAAGGGAAGTGGGTATTGTGGCCGCAGTTAACAAAAAGCAACAGTTAGCTCTCTAACATATTTATCTATCTGGTGAAAACTTGAGTTAGATAGTCATAGCCTGAAAGATGATCGTTTAGAAGTGATATTTCTCAAAATAGAGCTCCTAAGACCTCCACATGTGAAGTGGTCACCTCAGTGTACTTATACTGGTAGACCAGACCAGATGGGCTTAAATAGGCACCGTATGTGTTGACTCCCTTAATTTCTGTTTAAAAGAATCTTTGTATAAATGGTAAAGTTATGTGTTTTATCCACAAGAAACCATTCTTGGACAATGAAATATGTATAGGAATACGTAACTCAGTTGACAGAGTTGGAATTTTAGCCCAGAGCAGTGGACTCTGAAGCCATATGGCCCTCTGGTCACAGTGAAGCCAGAAAAGTGGCTGGCCTGTGGTTTGCTGTCTGTCAGCGTGGAGAGCATGGTCTGAGTGTTGGTCACCACAGATGTTCAGACGCTTTGTCCCCTGTCAGTTGCTCCGGGTGAATGCCCCAGTGTAACTCAGGCCTTAGACTTGAATCCGTTCTACTTCTTCCTTCTCTTTCCTTGCTCTCCCTACACACACAGGTCAGCCTTGCGTAGTCTCTGTTGCTGTCCTCTTTGGCCTCTCTCTGATCCTGGGCTCACTTTTAGAGCTAGACTGGCTGGCCAGGGAGCCCCTAGCTCTTGTGTCCCCACACCTGGTGGTGGTGTTAAGGTTCGGCCTGGCTTGTCCGTGGGTGCTGCGGGTCTGAACTTAGTTCAGCGGGTAATTTAGATGCTGTAGTTACTAAATCATCTCCCTGCTGCCTCCCACATCCTGTCTGCTTCCCATCCCCTGGTCCCCTCCCTGTTGGTGTGGCCAGGCCATTCAGAGTTTAGTAAATAAAGACTTGAACGTGATGACCCAAAACAAAAGTGACTGAAGAAAATTCCTCTTCTCAGTTTTATTTAGAACGAAAGCTGTGAGATAAACAGCCGCCATCCAGCGGTTTCAGGGAAGGCCTCCACATTACAACTTGCGCCTCTTCTTCATCCACCTTCACCTTTAACTGGGTCACAGGCTCTTGTGGGTTTTTCTTTCCACCAGTTTTTCTCAGTACTGCTAATAATTTCATAGAAATGAAATAATAAGGAAGGAGTTGTTTGACACTTGCCTCTTCACCAGGGTGTATCTGGTCTCTGACAACGAGAGGCCACCAGTCTTTCTCACCATGATGCCTCAGTGTCTTTTTCTGCTCAGGTTCCTAGAACAGAACTGTAGATCGGACACTTCTAAACCATGCATACTTGCTTCTCACTATGAGAGGCTGGGATGGCCAAGGTCAAGGCACCAGCCTCTCTGCTGGTTGGTGAAGACCCGTTTCCTGTCTGTCTCCTTGACCTCCCGTGGCAGGACAGAGGAGGTGTTTGGCTACGTGCCCTCTATAAGGGCATCTTGTTAAGACTGTTCTATGTCTAACCTGCCAAAAGCCCTGCTCCTACTGACACCACACCAGATTTCAGAAGGGCTGGAGAGATGGCTCAGCAGTTAAGAGCCCTGATGCCCTTCCAGAGGACCTGGGTTCAGTTCCCAGCACCCACGTGGTGGCCATAACCCTCCACAGCTGGTTGCAGGGGATCTGATGCTCTCTCCTTTACCTCAGCAGTCACCGGGTGCACATAGTCCACAGGTGTACATGTAGGCAAAGCACTCTCTCACACAATTAATTTAGAAATTAGATTTCATGGTGAACTTTACAGGACACAAGCAGTCAGCTTATCTTTCTTCCTTAGCCTGCGCACCTCCGCAGGGGCACAGGCATTACAATCATGCAGCAGATCTCTCCTCCCCAGCCTGGGCACCTCCACGGTGGACACAGGCATTAAGTGGGTGGTGGGTGACCTGCCAGAGTAAATAAATCAGCAGAATTGCATTTTGCTGCCTTTTGTTTGGATTCTTGCAGCAGCCACTTGACAAGGCCATGCCTGAATCTCCTCCACCTCCCCCCAAGTTTGTTTCTAATTGAGTCCTTGCCTCTGTCTTTTCCCCTGGAGGAGGTGCCTACAGCACTCTGCCACTAGTCAGTCCATCACTGCCGTCTCAATGAGGCACCGTAGGGAACCATGGCTAGCAGGTCAAGCCTTGTTCTCTGCCATTGTGCCATTCTAACAGCATCTGAGTTGCTTCGCTCAGCACTCCCTTTCTGTCCTGTGCCATTTCAAGCCCTTCCAGCCATACCTGACTACTATTTCCTCTCTCCCTCCACCCGGCAAACTTGAACCTCTCAAGACTAATGTGAGTCTCCTTTATCTCTGCTCTGTGACTCTTGCTTCACCCTGAGTGAACCATCCCTTCCCGTGCGTGGAATCTCCCTATCTCCTCTCAGCCGCTCAGCAGGGAACAGTGAGAGACTCCTTTAACACCAGACATCCCAGCCGCTGCGCACAAGTTGCCTCCTTGATTCTTTTGCAGGAATCGTCGATGTCTGTTTCTCCCACTCTTGTTTCCTTCTCTGCTTTCCTTTGGTAAATTGCCTAAGATGCTACATATGAAAAGAATAAAAGGATTGAATTTCAGATTTCTGGGGGTGTAGCTCAGGAGTAGAGTGCACACAAGTTCCTGGGTTCACATGAAAAGAAAATTTGGCTTGGGGGTAGCTTTAAAAGATTGAAATATTATTTTTGGAAAATCATTTGCAGGATCGAACCTAGAAATAGAATCCATTCATTTGCATTTTCTCAGAATATCTTTCTCACCCGAAAAGTTCTCAAACTTTTGCTTTAATTCAGAGTTTGAGTGTCTGGTGCCAAGCAGGTATCTAACAGTTGGCCTTGAGTTAGACATTGAGCTGTCCCCCACACCTGCCCTGGCATGTACCCAGCCATCCTTAGAGTAACCCTGGAAGGTGGGACACCATCGAAGAAGCAGGCTAAGCACCTTTCAGTAACCTTCTCCATAAGCCGGGGGAAGAAACAGCACTGTGCTACAAGGCAGGGGAGGAAGGAGTGTGTCTCGCTTGTGCATTCAACAGTGAAGAGTCAGTTTGCTTAAGATAATTATGGTGCCTTCAGAATCATAGTGTTGTGTGGAGCTGCTCACTTGGTTTAATATGGTCAGAGACTTAAGCTTTGAACGCTGCAGGGATTTCAGTGGCCAGAGCCTATTGTATCCAGCTTACAAGGCTCTGTGAGCCATCACTGGAAGGTTGTGTTTCCGTGACTTCCTATTCCAACATGAAGGGCAGTGGCATAGTTAAGTTAGAGCTGGCATTTCTGACATCGTGGCTTCACTGTTTTCAAGGTCAGTGCTCATTGTTTAGTTCCTGTCAGGCCAGCCTGGAACTTGATTTATGTACCAGGCTGACTTCCTGCCTCAGCCCGGCACCAGCGTTACCATCACATGTTACTACGCCTGGCCTCGACCACATGGCCTTTTCTGTGGGGTGCTTTCCTTCACATGTTCCCAGGTATTACCAAATGATACTTGAGGGTACTGCTCAGTGCTAGGCCGTAGCCTGGCTGGTAGGAAGTAAATAGAACCTTGGAAAGAGTTGGCCCCCACCCTAGAGAGGCTCATGACCATTGAAGCTTGTTAAGGCCCCTAATCAGGTAGGATATTTCTAGTAGTTGACTGAAATAGCCTTGGTGGAGACTATTAGTAAAAACTTGTTACGAAGAAGTTTAACATCTGTTTTCATTTCTGCTTTTTAATTGCTTTGCTGCTCAATTCCCTTATTTCAGCTGTCTTCCTCTTGGACTCAAAATATTTGAGTATGTCACAGTTTCCAGCTCGATAGGAAGCAGGTTTGTTCAGACAGGAATAAAAGTAGGAAAGCTCTCAGGACTGGGTGGAGGGAATGTGACACTGGTCCAGTCAGACGCGGGTGACAGTGAAATGATCACCGAGCGGCGGGGGAAGCAGAAGGTTCGTTGTAGTCACAATTCACTTCCTGTTCTTGTTTATCATTGGAAAGCTGCACCTTACGAAAGATTTTAGATTCAGATCATTGTATTGTTCTAAGAAAAAAAAATTTCAAAATCCTAACCACGTCTTGGTAACCATAGTGAGACACATAACACAAAAAAATAATCTCATACCTATTTTAGGATAGCCTTGAATCTTTGAGTATGTTACATGTTGAGTTCTGAAATAACCATATCCTTGTCCTCTGAGGTCAGACGAGGAAAAGCCTAGAGTGGCTCTGAGGGGCCAGGCTTGGGGCTGCTCAGTCAGTGTCTCTGCGTCGGCTGATTCAGCGGCAGGTGCCGTAGACACTCAGAGCTGGAGGCAGGTACTCGAGGTACTGACCATGCGCGCCATGTTTAGTGCCAAGGTGTGACCTAAGCGGGGGTCGGAGGTTGACTTGCTCTGCCTTCCCTGGCTGATGCAATAGATACCGACATCCTTTTATGTCTCAAGAACTAACAGACAAAGGTCATTTGTTGGTCAGTAGCAGTGACAACATGGAGAAAGCATGGGAGCAACATTAAAGAATGAACATTAAAATGATTCTGTTTGAGGAAAGTTTTATTTTTATTCTGGTGGTAAGATAACTGCGATGGGATCAGACCCAGGACTTTGTGCGTGTGAGGTAAGCTCAAAAATCTGCCTGAGTGTGACTCCGCGTGAGTGTGACTCCACATGTGTGCTCACGCATGTGCATGTGCAGATAGAGGCCAATAGTCTCAGTCTTGTTCCACCTTTTCCGGGTGGCTCTTGAGCTCAGATTGAGCTAGAGAACCAATACAAGAAATCTGCATTTTGTTGGTGCAGTTCACCACGCCCACCAGGGTGGCGCCCGTGCTCCTGGTGCGTCTTGTGTGTTGTTCCTGGAGGAAGACCTGCATCGTCCCTTGGAGCCCTGTCGGTGACCTCATGAGAGCCCAGTTCTGGGTTATGAATCTGTTTCTATACACAGGAGATGAGCGGTTTCTGTTCTTTAGAACCGATCCATGGTTGACAGACGGAGAGAGAGAGAGAGATCGTTCACATTTTCATGTGGATTTCTGATATAACTTGTTCTTTGACGACTTTGTCCCCACCATGTACCTCTTAGTTAGGATTTGTGAAGATCTATTGATCCTGCCTTCACGTGTACCATAGAACAAATGTGGCCACTGTGTCTTCTTCTTACGTGATTTGTGTTGTGGCAACTGAGAGGTCTCTTTCCCCTCCCCCCTCCACTCTTCTGAGTTCCAGCTCCCACTCCCGCTGTGACAAAGTGTGGGAAAGTGTGGACTGTGCTGAGCCTAGTTTAGAATTTTGCTACAGAAAATGTCAGGCGTACAGAAAGAATAGTACTTTACTAGCTCTTCGTCTACCATAAGCTTCAAATAATTTGATAATGAGAAACTCTCATTTTTCCTCTATATGCTGCCTAAATTCTGCATGTCAAGGCTACTGTGTCTGCACCGGATTCATCAGTCCGGGACTCTCCGGACACCAAATGCAGAGGGACAGGGGTGCTCAGCCCTGTCCTGTATCTCAGAGGACTCTGGGAAAGGCTAAGGAGTGCTTCAGTGTCTGGTCACCTGTTAGGTGTGTGGGTCTCATGGGGTCTTCCTTCCCACAGCTGGGCTGTAGACAAGGCCAGTTCCATTCCACTCCATGGCCTTTCCTGGACTTTACACTTCCGGGCACTCTCGGACTGAGGGATGGGCTGTGGGGATGTTCTCACAGTGAGAATGTTACAACTTCAGAAGAAGGTTCTAGGTTTCTGTAGCCTGTGCAGTTTCTGATAGACTTCTCTCTCACACACAACCTGCATGGGAAAAGTCATTCTTACAAGTACAGAAGCCAGAAATAAATTTCACATTCTGAGAAAACGGAAAAAATAAGAAGCCAATCAAAATGCACGTTAGTTTTTGTTTTGAATTGCTCGTAGTAGTTCCCACGTGGGACAGAAAGTGATGTGCGCCAGCCCCAGGGTGGCTTGCAGGTTGTTCTTGTAACAAAACTTTAGATGATGTTGGTAGCAAGAAAAGGCCAAGACATCTAAGCCTTGTCAGTGAGAAGCAGCACTGTGTGTGCCAGTGAGGGGGGAACAGTTGGAAGTGCTCTGAGCTGCTTTGCGCTCCCCACCACGCTGTCCTCCACTTCTGCAGCTGCCGTTCTCTGAGTTTGAATTTGTGTTATCAGAAATAAATGCGTGTAAACAGCCATGTCACTTTTTGTGTGTGGAAGGAAGTGGAAGAGCTGGCGGTATCGTCTTACACTGTCAGCAGAAAATGAAAAGGACCCCGGTTTGACATTCTGACTTCTAATCTGCTGTGTTGGACATGGTTATTAGTTCAGCACAAACATGTTTTGGTTACCTGTTGCTGCCTGAGGCATATGGCATGTGGTATACAGACCTCACACCCACCAGGCTCTGAGACGCGCAGAGCTGCCGTGTGATGACCTGTAGCCCACGTGGCTTCTGAGTGCTCTCTGTTCAGTGGGCTGTGCTCCGAACAGAGAGTAGTGAAGATCAGGGTCTTAGCCCCAGTAAAGTCTAATGTTTTAGCTGAAGGTTACAAGAATGAACTAACAGTTGTTCACAGGCTAGGCAGTGATGGCTGGGCAGCCTGCTTGTTAGCGCCTTCTCTCATTCACTGACAAGGACACTGAGGTCTAGGAAGGCTGAATACTGGACAGAGTTGGAAAGGTCTGGCTGGTAGCCAGCTAGACTTGAAGCTTGAGGTCTCTGGCTAGCACAGTGTTTTCTTTTTGTTTGTTTGTTTTGTTCTTGTTTTTTTTTAATATTGTGCATCAAGTTCCAACTATGTGACATAGACTGTAAAAACTAAATAAAATATGTCAAAGAAAGAAGATGGGTGGTTTGGAGCAGCCAGACAAGAATTAAAGGAAGAGTTAGGATTTGGGTGTAGGAACTAAACAGTGAGTGGAAGAAGCCGAGTAACAAATACAGCGAACGAGAGCCAAGGATGGGCTCTCTGCACCTGTGACAGAAGCAGCCCGGTTGACTCAGAAGGTGTGCCTGAGCAATGGAGCGAAACCAGGTTGGGGGGACTTGAGAATGTGGGAGAGGGACTTTGATGTGATGGGGAACTTATTGTCAGTCTTGGGGCCTGGAATTAATGACCCCTTGGAAGCGAGCTTAAGGGGAGAGCATGTTTGTGCCCCAGAACTAGATAGTGACCACACTTTTGCCTTATACGCTGGTGTTTTTTCCTTCTGTCCAAGCAGGCTGAACTCTGAATTAATCATCCTAGACCAGCTTGTGCTGCGGTAAGAAACACACGGAACGCCAGGGCTTTAGTGCACAGGTGGACTTCTGGTGTCTGTACGGCACAAGTAGATAGGGCCTAAGTGGGAGTCCTGTCCTATTCAGAGGCCTCTCTGTGGCAAGATAGAAATGTCAGGAAAACACACCTCCCTCCTCTCTCACACGTAAACCCAGAAGTAACATGTCACTTTCCCCCAGCCCGTGGGCACACACACCACAGGGCACACACACGGAACACTGGCGGCATCTCTTTCAAGGCTCTCTGAGGGACACGTGATTCCCTTAGTTTGTGGAGAAAGTGTTGCGTTGAAGACCAAGGGCTCAGAGCCTGCTCCCTACTGGCTGAGGCTTTGGGCAAGTTCCCTGCTTCCTCAGACAGGTTGGTTTTGTAGTGGGAAGGCCAGGGGCATTAAGTAGTAAGTTGAACCCCAGGGTGTAGCTCAGTTGGTAGAGCACTTACCTAACGTGCTGAGGCCCTCGTTTCTATCCCAGCTCTCCTCCCCACCCCCAGTCCTCACAGAACTAGCGTGGAGCTTGAAGGAACAAACCACTGAGAGCAGTTGTGCAGTTGGTGGGATGTTAGTGCTGACAGCCGCTTCTGGGTGGCATCCTGAGGAATCCCAGCTTCTGGGCTCGGGTGTGACGCGGGGCCGTGGGAGAAGAGCAGAGCAGCCTAAGCAGGGATTTCTACACCACATGACCCTCCTCATAGAGGAGGCCGATTGGGCAGGTGATAAAGACAGCACAGGTGGAGAAACTACAGGCTGTTCTGGGAAACCGACTGAGGTTCAGATGTGGTGATGGAGGAAGATCCTTAGCACAGAAAGCCACAGGAAGTGGAAGCCTGGGGCCTGCTGAGAGGGGATTGACTAGTTAGCATGCTCAGCAGGCAGCAGCATGGAGACAGGCCGAGCCCTGGTTCCATCCTCCGTGTGCCCTTGTGTCTGGTCTGAGTGGAAATGGAGTTTCAGCCATTTCTAAGTTGCTGTGTAAGGCCCACTGCGAGCAGCTCTAGCAGATGCTCATGTGACCTCCGGTTCAGAGGGCCCAGTCACCCCCCACTTCTCATTTGTGCGGTTTCCATGTCTCCTTCATCTGAATATTTAATAGCTAGATGTTTTCAGCTTTGCAGAGAATAACAAATTACAGCAGGCTGAGAAGTTACCAAAATAGGTCCTTTAAGGGCTAAGTTAAGATGGGCGTGTCCCTCTGAAAACTGCACGCTGCCTTTCTGCCTTTCCTGGCGTGGCTGTCGCTCACGCCTCCTGAAACGCTAGGTTATGTCCACGCAGGCCGTGCTTCTGCCGGCTAACGAGCACTGCTTCTTCACAAGTCCAGTCTAACCTGGAGGATCTTCTAGGACATGCAAAGTACATGCATTTTTCTGTCATCGCCATTCCTGTATTTTCATTTCATGGAGAAATTCAGTACTCAAGAGGTTTCACTGGGGCATCATGCGAAGTATGTACTGACCCATTAGTGAATGCTTGACACCCTTGTGCCCTCACTCTGCCAGGTTTGTGTGCGCACCGAGCCCCAGGCCTCATGCAGTCCACGACCGACTTTGTACCTCCCCAGAGTCGAGTGATTCGCCCTGCTGAAGGGTTTCTAGTCTGATGGCTACCGTGGCAGCGAGGCCTCTCCTGCCTTTGTCTGTGTCCACAGTCAGTGGCTTCCTGGCTCACTGGCGGAACTAAGGCCACCCTCCCCATCCTGCCTCTGGTTGGCCAGTTGCCTTTCCTAGAATTAGTGTGAACAATGTTGTCTGGTTCACAGAATTCTGAAAGCCAAAAATATGATGATAGAAATGATTTACTTTGGAAAATTTTGAGTTCTTTAAAATATAGCCAATGCTGTTTCTGTCTGGTGTTTACTGTTCTGAACTGTCACTGAAGAGTCAGTGCATTTAACTTACCTTTTTTAGATAAATAATTTTGTTATTTATGTTATGTGCTTGGGTGTTTTGCCTGTTTGTATGTCTGTGCACTTTGTGCATGCCAGGTATCCCAGGGGCCAGAGGTCATCCATTTCCCTGGGACTGGAGTTAAAGGTAGTTGTAAGCCGCCACGTGTGCGCTGAGAACTGAACCTGGGTCCTCTGGAAGCAGCCAGTGCTCGTAACCACTGTTTCATCTCTCCAGCCTCACATTTATTGATTGATTGATTTTTATTGAGCTCTGCATTTTTCTCTGCTTCCCTCCCTGCCTCTCTCCTCCCCTTCAACCCTCTCCCAAGGTCCCCATGCTCCCAGTTTACTCAGGAGATCGTGTCTTTTTCTACTTTCTACTTCGCATGTAGATTAGATCCATGTATGTCTCTCTTAGACTCCTTATTGTTGTCTAGGTTCTCTGGGATTGTGATTTGTAGGTTAGTTGTTTTTTGTTTTTTTTTTTTTTTTGCTTTATGTCTAAAAGCCACTTATGAGTGAGTACATATGATATTTGTCTTTCTGGGTCTGTGTTACGTCACTCAATATGATGTTTTCTAGATCCATCCATTTGCCTGCAAATTTCAAGATGTTGTTTTCTCTTCCAGCCTCACATTTAACAGAGCTTAAACTGAGTAGCTTTGAGAATTTTTCAATTAACTGAATGATCTTTTTAGAAATAAAAATGAGGTTACAAAAGATGAATGAGATTATCCAATGGCTGCCGACTCTCCTTGAAGAGTTTATAGCTTCCTGTTATTATGCGTCTGTTAAAGTCATATTCATGCAGCAGTACTCGGGCGATGATCTGGCAGGTCACCTCCCCTGTTGTCACAGAGTCCAGAAGGTACTCAGCCTGCCCTCATGCACCAAGTTCACTTGCTGGTAAAATGCTTGGAAGAAAAGTAAGGCTGACTAAAGCCCAAGGTGCGTGTGCTCCAGGTCACGTGTGAGCAGTTGCCTGATGATGCTGAGCACTGGCAGCCTTGAATGGAGAGCTGGTCGCCCTTTTGTCTGGGCCCAGATACTTAACACGCCACAGTGGAGAGGGGCTTACAGGTCACCATTTTGCAGTGTGCTGTAGGTGACAAGATAGAGCCACTTACCTGTGGTGAGATGGGGGAGGGGTGGGAAGCCTAAAGGCAGCAGGGTGTGTCACACTCAGGTGGCCTGATTGGCGCTGAGTGAGGCCACAGAACTAACTCACTTGTCTTAAGGGCTGGGAAAGTAAGAAAACTGGGTCTGGTTTTTACGAGTGTTTCTTTCTAGAAATCTGGCTTAGCCACACCCTGACAGAATGTAATGTTTGGCTCTTTCCACCCTCACTTGGAAAATCCAGAGATGGGGTGAGGGAAGGAATCGAGATCCGGACTTCACCTGCCCCTTCAGAGCAGCCATTTGTTGTTAGTGGCTTTAAGCGCAGATGGCTCTGTGAAAGTGACATCATTTAACTGTGCTCAGTGCACTTATGGTAGTGATGGTTAAGATGCATTTTCCAAGCTGGGCCCAGTAGCAACACCTGTGATCTCAGTGTCCGGGAGGCTCACTCTGGAAGGTTTATCTTTCTTTGGAAGTACAGGCTTGCTATGCTGTCTGTAACCCTCTTATAGGCTAGCCTCTGACTCCCAAGTGCTGGGGTTACAAGTATGTGCCTGAGGAAGGGCTTTAATTATTAAAGACCTTCCTGGGATACATAATGAGTTCAAGGCCAATCTGGGCTATATAATGAGACTTTGTCTCAAAAGACAAACAACAAAACAGGTTAATTTTATTAAAATGAAGTATTTCCAGGGCATACACCTCAACAAAAATTGAAATTATGACTCATGGTATAGTGTTTTATTTCTTCCCTATTATCTAAATTGGTATATTTACCAACTGAGAAGCTGTACTGGGGAAATTTCAAGACTAAGGGAAAGCAAATTTGATGAGGTAAACAGTGTTTAGGAAGCCACATTACCAATAAGGCAGCCCCGTGAGCAGGTGTATAATGTCGCAAAGAATCCCAGCAGGCTACTGTGAGACTTCTAGTCCCAGCACGAAGGAGGCAGGAGACAGGAGGATCATACACAGTCTAAGGCTAGCCTCTCCACACGGAGAATTCCAGGCCAGCTAGACTGATGTAGTCTCAAATGAGGAAAAGGGTTTTCTAGAGATGGCTCAGTGGTTAAGAGCACTGACTGCTCTTCCAGAGGACCCACATTGAATTTCCAACACTTCCATGGTGGCTCACAACCATCTATAACTCCAGTCCCAGGGGATGTGATGCCACCTTCTAGCCTCTTCGGGCACTGCTCACACATGGTGCGGTGATTTACATGCAGGCAAAACATCTTTACACATAAAAATAAATTATAAAAAAGTTTTTTAAAAAGGAAAAAAAAATAGCCAGGCAGTGGTGGCACATGCCTTTGATCCCAGTACTGGAGAGGTAGAGGCAGGTGAGTCTCTGTTGATCAAGGCCAGCCTGGTCTACAGAGTGAATTCCAAGACAGTCAAGGCTATTACACAGAGAAATCCTGTCTCCATAAGTTGGGCATTTACTTCCTCATTTATTTAGGCCAGTGTGGCAATTATAATTGTAATCCTCACTGTTCCCAATGCTTAAAACCAATCTACAAGTATAAAGATGCCAGATGCTACCACTTCTCCCCCCCCCAAAAAAAAATCCCTTGGAAAGCCAAGGGAAACAAAGCATCAGTGCACATTTTCTGTCCTCAGAGGAGGTAGCATGTAGCCATGCTTCCACTGAGAGCCTCCTTGGAGCCCTGTCATTCTTCCGAGCAGTGGTCCAGAGTGCTGTACTGGCTGCGTGGGGAAGAGCTCGGTGCTCTCAGCCACTGATGCTCACCAGCACTTTGCTCTCTACATCCACCCTGTGTTCACTGTACTTGGAACCGCCGCTGGTTGCCGGCACTGCCATACTAATACTTTGTTACCTCCTGTTTTTTATCCCACAAAATTTTTCTTAAAACCCTTGTCTCAGAACAAAACAAACAAGCAAATAAAAACCAGGGAGATAAAGTCTAAAATTAAAAGAGGTGTAAATTAAGAAATATGTTTGCTATATTACAGTATTAACATTTTTACACTGATAACGTACAGTGGAATCCGTCTTATAGTTTGCCAGAGATAGTAATGACTGTGTTCTGAGGAACACAGAACAAGACTCACTGAGACGGCCTTCCCTTACACATACAGTATTTCACCTACGGAGCAGAACTTGCTTTTGTTGTTCCCTGGAGACGGACTGGATCTCCGTGCATCCATTGGCGGGGTGGCAGCGGGACTGAACAGTGGGCTGCACAGGCCACCGTGCAGCTCGCTCTGCTGTGAAGCCCAGCGTGTCCTCTCACCTTCCGTTGGAAACCTTGGAGTGGATCATCATCTGGGACTCCGTCATTTCCCGTGAATTTTCCTCAGGGGCCGACCGCACGGCGCTGGAGAGGGACACGCTGACTTGCCGTTTCAGCATCTTCATGACCTTCCTCTTGTACCCTTTGCATGCAAAGAAGTAGATGAAGGGGTCCATGCAGCAATTGAAGTTCATCAGGCACACTGTGACGTGCAGGGAAATCTGGAAGGAAGATCTCTGGCCACATTCGAGGGCATCGGGGGAGCAGAGCTTCCTAATCATGTGTTGGATGATTGACACGTGGTAAGGCGAGAAGCAGAGAACGAACACCACGATGATGAAGATGATTGTGTTGAGAGCTTTCTTGTTCACACCCGACTTCTCCGTTAGTGGGTTCTGCTTGGCAGTCTTGAAGAGTTTGCAGCAGATCTGGGAGTAGCAGATCAGAATGATTGTGAGGGGCAGCACATAGCCGAGCAGGCACGCCCCGAGCAGGATCCAGGGGAGGGAAGCCGTCTCTTCGAAGTTTGGGTATTCCATGCAAGTTGTCCTGCCGGTCTCCTGCTTGGACATAGGTCTGATGAGCAGAGGCAGGGTTTGAGCAAATACTAGAATCCAGACAGAGATGCAAACACCCTTTGCGTATTCGATCCTTTTAATCTTGTTGTAGCGCAGAGGGTGCACCACGGCGAAGAAGCGGTCTATGCTCAGGCAGGTCATGAAGTTCACGCCTGCGTAGGTGTTGATGTAGAACACCAGGGCAGTTATGCGGCACAGGGCATCGCCGACCCTCCAGTCAAAGCCTAGGGCATAGTAGGCTATCCGAGTGGGCAAGGCTGTGGTAAACAGGATGTCAGAAATCACCAAGTTCATTGAATAGAGAGTGGTTGAGTTGATTTTTTTTCTGTTTTGAATGATGACAACCAAGGCCAGCAGGTTTCCCACCAGCCCGATGATGAAGACAAGGCTGTAATGCAGAGGCATTAATATCCTGGCTGTGCCGTGGTGTGCATAGAGGTCACAGTTATTGCCTTGAGAAGCTGCCAGCGCTGTAGTGAAATTGTTAGCCATTTCTGTATCCAGCAGGGGTCAGGGTCACTAGGAAGAAAGCAATTAGGGACTGTTTAGCTAAAACTATTTAACTCAGCTGTTCAGTCATTTATACATCTACCTTAAACTTCTCAGTGCGTAAACTTTAACTGGAATAAACCGAGAATAAAATTTACGTTTACAGTTAGTGACTTTGTCAGAGCACTGGCAAAGGAAATAGAACCATCTAAATAGGTCAGTACATTTTTTGCAACAAGAGAAGTTGCACTAACTTCAGGCAGAAATCCCCCTGTTTCTGAATCATTGTGTGGTTAAGAATAAAATCGTGTAGAGTTCCCCACATTTCAGACGGCATTAAGCTTGGCTTTTAAACTGAATTTAGGTTGAGTTCTTTTTTTTCTCCCAGGTTGCCAGGAAACGAAATCAGTGACACATGCAGTTCAGTAAAGCTGATCTACCTTAACCTAGAGCGTGAGAGACAAGCTCAGGCCGCGCTAGGAACTGAGAGTTACTATTTCTTAAGGAAAAAAAAACGAAAAAGTAGTATTAATAAATAAAATAAAAAAGTGTAATGCTACTACTCTGCAGGCTAACAAGTTTGAGGGCAGCTTGGGTATCCTTTCTCAAAATGAAAAAAAAAAAAGTGAGTTCCCAAGGGCTGTCTGTGCAGCTCAGCCGTGGGCACACTTCCCTTTCATGTGTGGAGTGGTTGGGGGATAGGGAGTGTTGAACCCAATAACAGTGGCGCCATGTGGTGTTCTGTGTCTCAGTAGTGAATAAATGTCCGTGGCAGTGTAGTTGCCTGTTTTTTAATGTCTGTGTTCTGTGAGGCGTCTGATGGATATTCCACAGTTTTCCAAAGTGTTGGATCAATATTCTTCAGTACTCCACTGTGTTAATGCATAATTTAGGTAGCTACTCCCTACCTAGGGTTGTTTAATTTTTTTTCTTGTTCAATGCTAAGACAAATTTCAAGTCCTAAATTGGAAATCTTAAGAATTCTGACAGCAAAATTACACATAAAAGAGTGAACGCCAATGAAAGTGGAAAAACTGAGCAATAAATTCTGTGATTATATTTTAAAGAAAAAAATCACTTCTTTGTAGATGGTCTTTATAAATTTCAATATATATGTATGTATATAAATCCCAGTATGAAGGGAGCCTTTGAGATGTCTCTTCCACTGCTGCTTGGTGGACGGGGCCTCTGATCCCTTCTCTGACAGCCTGAGAAGAGGGATGGTCACTGGCCCCGAGCTCTGCAGCGCTGTGTGGTCCTGACAGATGAGCCCTCACAGTCTACAAATGAAACCTAAAGCACAACCGCACAGAGGAAGAAACAGTGAGCTGAGAGGAGAAGATGCGGACGGAAGGCAGGAGATGCAGAGTGGAAAAGTACTGACCGGTCTAAACGGATTGAACCTGTCTATTAAAGGGAAGTACTAACCGGTCTAAATGGATTGAACCTGTCTGTTAAAGGGAAGTACTAACCAGACTAAACGGATTGAACCTGTCTGTTAAAGGGAAGACTACCAATTTGGAACCTTCAAAGATGATGTAATTCAGAATAATGTAGAAAGGTGCAGAATAAGGCTGTGGGGAAATTCACACTAGCCAGATCCACTGATGCAATAGAACATCAGAAGAAGGAGATTCAAGGCAGCTTTGATACCAATAGGTAAATGGTATTACTGCCAAAGTTAAGAATAGGTTTTGGGCAGTGGTGGCACACGCCTTTAATCCCAGCACTTGGGAGTCAGAGGCAGGTGGATCTCTGTGAGTTCAAGGCCAGCCTGGTCTACAGAGTGAATTCTAGGACAACCAACATAGAGAGACCCAGACACAAACAAACAAAGAGAACACACCATAAAGCATATAAGAATAATTATGAAATGTGCCTAAGCTATCAAAATTTGATGTGGTTTAAAGGAAAGACTAACAAGTCTACAATCATAACGGGCAGTCATGTGTATATGAATAATATCCTAGAGAAGAAAATGAAACACCTGGAAGATTTGCTCAACATGGTTTAAAAGTTAGCAGAGCATGTGTGGAAGACAGAAGCATGTCTCAAGCTCACACAGCTAACATAGAAACCAACGGTAAAGTGAAGAATGAACTCGGAAATGAAGACCTTTGAGTTAAAGAAGGCACCACTCTGGAAGTTTTTGAGATGCTTAAAATGAAATAAAAAGAAAGATTGAAAAATAGATGTTAACCGTACAGCTTAAGAAGCTGGAGAACCAAATTTGTCCAGCAAAATCAGAAGTAAATAAAAAGACAACTGTGAAATTAGTGAAATCAAAACCAGCACAACAAAGACAGATATGGCTTCATGGTTTGTGTAGGAATAAAAACTCAGAGGCTCTTGCCTTGGAAGTGAAAGAAATAAAAGTGGGAACCACCCGTTTCTGTGGGAAGGCTCTCCCTGCCGTGTTCAGGACTCAAGGCTAGGTGCAGGGGAGTGAGGCCTCTAGACAAGGCGGTCGCTGAGGAGTGGGCACCAGCAACTCCAACGAATGTTTCTCCAGCTCTGCAGAGTTTCTTCCCCTGAAAGTTTCACCTATCATTTTTGAGGAGTTCTCCAAAGCTAGTTCCTGGAATCTGATCTTAAAAAAAATGCTCACAGGGGAAAATGTGTGTGGAGTTGCCAAATCTCTATGCTAACCACGACTGTAAAGATTAAGAGAGGCAGCCCAGCAGAAGAGAGGGAAGAGCTGCCATTGTATGTCACCTGCTAATGATTCCTGGGTGAGGCTTTCAGCGAAATGTGTTCTTGCGCTTGGTACACCTAAAAGTGGGAGTGGTTTCAAAACAGCTCAGGTGCAGGAGCCATCAGCTCAGCATTAACTACAACACAGACATGCAAACTTGACAACAGCCCAGACTCTCTCAGTTAGTGACTTGCAGGATGTCCTATGGTTCGGCCATGCTATGGGGTGTGAAAGTAGCAACACGTGACTATTTCTTGACTGGAAGTCATGTTAAGGAAACCCGATCACACGACATGCTACTCTGGGGAGGAAAGTGTACACAAATGCACATGTGCACACGCACACACACAGAAAGATGCCTGCTTAGATAGTGATCTGGGGACTTGTAGCCATACAGCCTGCATTCGGAACACTGAGCATGGATTGACTGAAGTGAGGTAATGGTTTTATTTCACTGGAGGAAGAAATGTTACTTAGGTCTTCTTGCAAGAGCCTCATCACCTGACACTCTTCAGACATTGCTCCTACTCACTTGCTGTCCCTACCTACCTTTAAACTGTGCCTGGTAAGAACCTCCTATGGACCTGAGAAGTCAAAGGCCATGCTGGGTCCTGCTCCATGGTTCTCTGTCCAGTCCTTTGTGGGGCAGCTATCTCATGAGCCCTTAAAGAACTGAGAGATTGTGGTTTCAGAGTTCAGACAGCAGCATGACGCATGTGGTCAGCTTCCCCAGGGTAGGTGGGGCACTCTTCCTAAGAGCAGGGGACGCCAGCCCCGAGGCCAGGCTGGGCAGGGATCTTAACTGATCACTGTTGGGCCAGAGACAGCCAGAGACAGCATGTTTAGAATGTGAACATGTAAACGGGATAGGTCAGAAAGTGGCCTAGGTAAGGGAGGTTGAGATAGTTTGTAAATGTGTTCATTTGGGTATTTAGCAACTTCTGGGGATTGAGTCCACAAGGCAGCTGTTACCTTGCCATTATCTTCAAACCTTGCTTCTATCTTCTCTGTGTCCTCTGCTGTCATTTTAGTTGACTTTATCATCTCCATATTGAGGGAGAAATCCTTGCTGCTGTTATTTAGTTCCTTTGCTCAACAAATCTCAATTTATTATGTCCCCTCAGAGTTAGAACTTGTTCCTTTCTTTAACCATCTACTGGATTACTCCCGTGAGGCTTAAGGTAGCAAACACTGCTTGTAGTGTTTTTAGTCTACATATGCCAGATCCTGGGAATGTAGAAATGATACCTTTTTATATTAGAGAGTCCAGAATTGAAGGCTAGATACCATCCCTGGATGCTCTGTTGCTCTCACGATGTCCTATCTCACACTGCTTGCTGTCCTTCTCACACACGCCACTGTCCTGTGTGCCGTTGTGTTTAGTGTGCCTGCACTGGTCTCAAATTGGCCTTTTCAAAGTATAACTTATATTTTAATGCTCTTTACTTTTCATTTTAATTATGATTAGGCAACAGCTTCTGACATGTTTAGAATATTTATGTATGCATACAAACATAAACCTACATACGTGTGTGTGTGAGTTAAACCTGAAAGTACTGTAATATGTCACTGTCGTAGGGAAAAGCCCACAGGGTGTATCCTAAATCTGTTTCCTTTAGAACACTAATATTTATAAGGATGATAGTTTCAGTACAATGCTTTTGATGAATTGTATACTTGGCTCCACATTCCATATACCAAAGGACAACAATCAAGATGCTGACGTGTTTCCCCAAGGGCGTAGACAGTAACTGAGGTGCATAAATAGGATTTTTCTTCAGGGCTGACCCTCATGAGGAACAGCCATTCCTGACATTTTATAACTGTCCTTTAATTCTAGACCTCTAATATAAAAAAGGAATCATTTCTGCATTCCCGGGATCTAGCACATGCAGATAAGACATTAAACACTGAAAGCACTATTTGCTAAAAGTATGAAACGTACAAAAGGGTGTGTCTGCCTCCCAACTCCCACTCCTCCTGAGGATGGACACCTGGAGGCCATCTTGTTATTCTCATTTTCTTGCTAAGAGCAGAGACAATTTGTTCTGTCTGTAACATGACGTCTGCTCCTTTAGCTCCAGTGTCATCCTTGTGTGTGTGAAACAGTTTCTTCTGCAGATGTCTACCTTCCAGAGTCGTTCCCTGTATGTCTGTTTGTAAAACTTATTTCTTTGCCTGTAGAGTTGCCAACATTTCTTGAGATATTATCATTTCATCTTTGCATAACCAGACATGTTGACATGAAGTGACCGTTTTTTTTTCTTCCCACAGAAAGGAGGGGGAACATCCCCCCAAAGCTCATTGATTAGTGTTTAAGAAAATTGCCTAAGCTCTGATACAATTTGTACTCAGGAAACATTTACTCTGAGAACCAACATGAAGGCATTTGTGAACTTTCAAAGGCTACATAGACTTCTGCTAACCTAATTCATTTGCTTGGGGAATTAGAGGGCTTTTCTTACCCCTGACAGAAACAGAACAAAACCTTCATCATAGGCAAAGATTTGGTTCATGCTAAAGTAATAGCTTTGGGGTTCTAAGGTGTTTAAAGTATCACCATTATCTGAGAATTATCAATGCCTTAAGTCAAAGAGGGGGCCTTTGTCACATTCAGCTTTAACAATGTTTTGAGCTGTCTGTTGTTGGATTAGGTTGGATTGAGACCTGCCTTGGACAGAGGGTGACTGCTTGTGTGTACAAAGAGGAAGTTACACTTTGAAAAACAACCAGAAGGACCACTAGAAGCAGTGAGGCACAGATAGAAATCACGGGGGGGGGGGGAATTGTCAAGTCACAGACGACCCAGCCCTTCCCTGGATTCTGCTGCCATACTTTTGGCTGTTATCTTGAAAAAGGATAAGATTGTGAAAAAATGCTTAGAATTGGGGGAGATGAAATGAGTGGAAAAGGAGGGGATGTGGGATAGCAGGAGGGCACGTGAAGACACAGGACGATGGGATACCAGGAGGGGACGTGAAGACACAGGATGATGGGATAGCAGGAGGGACGTGAAGACACAGGACGATGAGATACCAGGAGGGACGTGAAGACACAGGACGATGGGATAGCAGGAGGGACGTGAAGACACAGGACGATGGGATATAGCAGGAGGGACGTGAAGACACAGGACGATGTGATACCAGGAGGGACGTGAAGACACAGGACGATGTGATACCAGGAGGGACGTGAAGAC
>PVIU01022689.1:0-28819 GCA_004026605.1 Ondatra zibethicus | reverse complement strand
AACAGAGCAGGAGAACTGCCCATGGCGCACTGCACAGGAGCTCAGCAGTCTGGGCTCCAGTCTCTGTTTCTACAGGTGAAGGATCTCAATTGAGCCATAGACCTCTCTGCCTAACCTTCCCAAGTGGCCAGGAGCAAATACCTAAAACCAGGGACTACCATTCTTCCTGCTAGGAAGCACAACGGAACTGACAAGGCACAGGGAGAGCACAGACTGTGCTCCAGCTAAGCCTGCTGAATGGTGGGGAGCAGGGAACATTAGATGTGGTGCTCCTCCCTTAATAGGAAGTAAAACAGATTTCAGGGTGCCGAGCAAGAGAGAAAAAAAAAATTGGACATCTATCGCAGGTACTTTCCAGCGTTTACTGCCTACAAAGGATGATCCGAGAGGCCAGAAATGTTAATGAGAATTAATTCCCGAGCATAACCACAGTTCTATGCCACTTGAACATGCACCAAAATGTGTGGCGAGCACCCCCTCCCTTTGGTAGGAAGGCAGGAAAGGAGCTCTCACAACAGCTCCATACGCTCCCCACTCTACTGTTCCTTCTAAACAACAAATCCATGACTCACATTACTTTTTAAAAAGTAAAAATCAGAAATAAAATGTCTTACCAAGGCTAGGAAAGGGCCCAACGAAAGAGCAGAAACTAGGAAAACAATCAGTCCCAGGGAAAGTACGCGGACAACGCTGAAGCCGCCCCATCGGACAGCGCCATCTACAGAAAAGGAAAGCCGCATGACCAGGGCGTGAAGGAGGGGTCCGACACATAGACCAGATGTCCTCCCGCTTTAGCCTCCCTAGTCCTGGGACTAGAGGTGATGCCACTGTGCCTGGGGGTACACCGGTCTCTGTGGATGGTGAAGGGCTTATAGATCAGTACCCAAGAGACATCTATAATGCTCCATAACAGTGTAAGCTGCAAGGAAGAAAATAAGGATTTTGTTACCACTGCTAAGACTTGCCTGGTTTGCTTGCAGTGAAACAGTAAGATCGCAGCAGATAGATACCATAGGCTGGTGCTACATAGAGGTAGATGTGCTTGAAATGCAGGAGGACGGCGAAGAGAAATGCCCCTTCCATGTGCCTTTTCTAGGAGACAGACAGGGAAATGTATCGCTTTAAATTCAAAGTGGATGAAATGCAATATGTAATATCCTGCAGCGGATCCTGGAACAGAAGGAAGACATTAGCAGAAAAGTTAGTGAAGTTCAGAGAAACCAACGCTGGCTTCTCAGCCTTGGCGAACACTCGTTTAAGAAGGTGGCACTGGGAGAAAATGAGCGACAGGTACTCAAGGACTCGACTATTTGTGTAACTTCTCTGTGCAGCTAAATTGTTCTGAAAAAGAAAACAAGACAAAGCAAAACCCACCTATTTTTTTTTTAAGTAGAAACCATTTTTAAAAAACAAAACAAAAAATAAAAAAAACAAAAACTGGAGTCTTGCTATGTCATTCAGGTTGGTCTCAAACTCTGGAGTTCAAACAATTCTCTTGCCACAGGGCCTCCTGTGTACTAGGACTACCTATGCTCTCAAACCCAGCTAAAATAAGAACTATTAAGAATTTTTTGTTATTAGTGTTTTGTTTGCATGTTTGTAGTGTCTGCAAAAGCCAGATGGCACTGATTGGATCCACTGGAACTGGAATTATAGGTGGTTGTAGTAGGGTAAAAGGCCCAGCCAAATAAATACACCTGGCCCTGAAACTAGAGCCAGTGAAAGAAACACACTTTGGCCCTGAACAGGACCAAAGAAACACACTCTGCTTCTGACCAACTAACTCAGCATGAAAATCAACCAATTCAATCCTTGAGCACAAAACCCAGCCAATCTCTGAGCTTGTCCAAACTCAGGGACTGAAACTGTGCCAGTTCCCACACTGAAAATCTCCACCCTGGAAAACCGCTCTATTTAAGCCTGTGCCTGTCCAGTTTGCTGCTGCCTTTTCCCACCATGGCAGAGGCAGCCACCCTCCCGGATTCTTCCCTCCCAATAAATCTCTCTTTTTTATTTTATTATTATTATTTTTGTTTTTTGGTTTTTTTTTTTTTGTTTTTTTGTTTTTTCGAGACAGGGTTTCTCTGTAGCTTTGGAGCCTGTCCTGGAACTAGCTCTTGTAGAACAGGCTGGTCTCAAACTCACAAAGATCCGCCTGCCTGCCTCCTGAGTGCTGGGATTAAAGGTGTGGACCACCACCACCCGACTCCAATAAAACTCTTGAATTAGGTTTGGGTAAGACCCTCTTTTGTCAGAGCGGAGAACAGAGAAGTGACATCTTTCGCTGGAGCAAAGCAGAGCAGAACTGTAGCACTCTCTCTGGGGAGAGCTCCCCTAGCAGGGCGGAGTCCTTACATTGGGGAAGCGTTTCTCTGGAGCAGGGCTGTAGGCTGCTATGCTTATGGAGACTTTGTGGTCCTCCTTGGCTCCCGACCTGCCAGGATCCCTTTTCATCCAAGCTGCGATGCGTACAGTGCTGCGAACTGAAGATAGGTCCTCTGGAGGGGCGGCTGGTGCTTAACTGCTGACTCATCTCACCAGCCCAGTAACTATTTCTTTCTTTTTTCCTTTTCTTCCTGAGACAAGGTTTCTCTGTGTAGCCCTGGCTGTCCTTGAACTCACTCTGTAGACCAGACTGGCTTCAAACTCAGATCAGCCTGATTCTGCCTCCTGTTGAGATTAAAGGCATGTGCTACCACTGCCCAGTCAATACCTATTTCTTAGTGGATATACGGTAAAAATAAAATGACCATAAGCTCACTGACACAGGGAACTTCTGTAAGGAATGCCGTCCTGGGGCAGGGAAACTCAGTGGGAACTGCAGTCCTGGAGACCAAGCAATCCAAACACACAACACGGGCAGGGCTTCCCACTCCCTGATAGGGCTAGTCTATTCATTACTCATTAAGCAAAAAGGCTGGTTACCATACCAACAATAATGTTCTGTCCAAATCATTCTATTTAAAAAGTATCCTTCTGGGCAGCGGTGGCACACACCTTTAATCCCAGCACTTGGGAGGCAGAGGCAGGCGGATCTCTGTGAGTTCCAGGACAGGTTCCAAAGCTACAGAGAAACCCTGTCTCAAAAAACTAAAACAACAACAACAAAAACAAATATCCCATGTGTGTACCATTATACTTTATTTTCTCTATTTCTGAGAGATTCAAATTTTCTATAAGAACATTAAAAATTCAAAGTAGGGGCTAGAGACATGGATCAGCAGCTAAGAGCATTTCCTGCTCTTGCAGAGGGCCAGGCTTCTGTTCTCAGCCCAACATGATGTTACCACTGCCCGTCACTACAGCTCTGGGGATAGGATGCCCTCTGACTTCTGTGGCACCTGCACACACCCAGCGCACATAAACTCATACAGGCACAACACAAATACAGACAAAAGAATAAATCACCACTTTATCAGATACATAGTAAGCATCAAACCCGACGCTAAGATACGAGGTATGTCATACTGGGCAGTGGTGGTACACACCTTTAATCCCAGCACTCAGGGAGGCAGAGGCAGGTGGATCTCTGTGAGTTCAAAGCCAGTCTTGTCTACAGAGTGACTTCCAAGACAGCTTTGGCAGTTACAGAAAATCCCTGACTCAAAAGAAACAAACAAACAAACAAAAAAAGGTATAGGCATGTCATTAGAAACTACAAACTATATTTTAAGAAGCCAGAGACAATTAGCCTGGCCAAAGAAGAGCTAGTATCAGAGGACTGGATGAATCCATTCTGTTGTGCTGTGAGAAAAACAATTGTTTTGTGTGCATGGCTTGTGCTGGGGACTGAATCCAGGGCCTAGCACATCCTATGCTGGCTTTCTCCTGCTGAGCTACATCCTTATCCCGTTAACAACAAACAAGAGCGAAACCTCCAGTGGTTACAGCACTCGCCTAGTGTGTGAGACCCTGAGTTTATCTCCAGCTTGGTCCCACTAAGACACTGGGCAGACGGGCCCCGACTTCCTAGCTCCAAAGGATCCACCTACCTCAGCCTTCTAAGCAGCTGGACTATAGGGCATACCACCGTGCCAGGCTAAGGGGAGTAAATGTGGTATTTAATATACAGGAGTAACGGTATCCTGGTTAAGAAAACAAAACTTCAGACAAGCCCCAGTTAATTCTAATGCAGAAGTCTGAATCCCACCTCACAGGACTGCAGAAGAACCAACTATGGCAATGCTAAGGCCTGGCTGAGCCTTATAATTTTATTAGCATTAAGATAGAAACATGGGTCTTTTTATTTCAAATTCCATATATCCATCACACTATTCTAACTATTCTACAAGCTTCTCATGAAAAAATACCACTGTTAATTACTTAAACAGAAAATGCTCCTGGAGATTCTACCGACAGAAACAGTTCAGTCAAACACTCTGATCCACACCTGCCTCACTGTAATGAGTTTTTTAGGATATAATTTTTCCACCTATAAAATAAGGAAAACTTATCATCCTAAGAGCAGGTAGAATCTGTGGAAGAACCAATAAAAGTATCTATATGGCAAAATTCTGAATGGCGCGCGCGGGGGGGGGGGTAATATCTATCACCCACTACAGCGTCATCTGGATAAACTGAAAGGGGCGACCTCCTCAGGTTCCTCCGCGCTCACCTGAAACACCCGTGCGATGGAGAGCAGCATGAGCCCAGACAGGAAGCCGTTGTACTGGAAATGAATATCTGCACGGACGTCAGGGAAGACGAGCACGCTACACTCACAATGAACTGTGCTATGAAAGGTACAGAATTTGTGGACGCTTTCTTAATGAGTAAATTAAAAATAATAGCTTAACTGGTTCTCCAAATTAACTACTTGGGGACAAAGTCTTTTAATTAACCAGAATCCAGCACGGTTTGTGGAGTGAAGTAACCCAGACCAAGCCCCCAGTGTAAGCAGCTCCCACTGACTTAATCATCACTCCACAGTTAACCCATTAAGTTTACCCCATAAGATAAAGTGTACCAAGGATACGGTCTACAATCAGCAACCCAAAGTTCCACAACAGCAGCACGGACAGAATGAACTTGGGCTTCTCTGTAAGGTATTTGCTTGTTTTTTTCCCATCAATGCATTTACAGCACCTACATGGACACAGCAGGAGGGAAACAGAAACAACTTTCAGCTTCATCACAGCATCCCAAAACTTCTGCTTTCCGCCTTTTCTGACAAACTGCCCACATCTTTGCCTTGGGTATGCTGATCAGATACAAGTGTTCATGTAATAAAACTAAGCCAACAAATAGCAATCTAAGTCCTCAAAGTAAGGATTTTAAAACTGAGAGTGCACACAGTAGCTCAGCCCTCACAAGTGACAAGTGTGGGTCAAGTGTGTGGCTCTGTTGGCAGAGTGCTGGCCTGGCACACAGGAGCCCTGCACCAACCCTGCATGTCTGCATTCCAGCTCTAACGGGTAGAGGTAGGAGGATTAGAAGTTCAAAGACATCAACAACACGGCAAATCTGAAGCCAACTTGAGACCTTGTCTCAATAAAATAAATAACTCAGAGGCAGAGCACAGCTCTTGTGACATGCTAACCAATGAAAAGCAAGACTCTGGCTGGGTTCAGTTCCCAATGTGTATGTATGACCCATATATTTACACACAGAGCAAAACATTCAGACCAGTCTTGGGCTCCACAGTGTGACCCTGTCTCAAAAATAGATAGAACACTACCTAGACAACGATGACGATGACAATATTACCTGCGGGAGAGGCTGGGGAGATGGCTCGTCAGTAAAGCACCTGCTGCTGTGCGGGCGTGGGGACCTGAGTTCAGTCCCTAGAACCAATATTAACAAAACAAAAACCGAGCGCAGGGCTTGTCACCCTAGTGCCAGGAGGCACAGTCAGGGGTCTCTGGGGACTATCATTCATTTTCTTCCTCTTCTTCCTTCTCCTCCTCTCCCCTCCCCCTCCTCTTCCTCTACTTCTTCTTCTTAATTTTATTTATTTATTTAGTTAGTTAGAGACAGGGTCTCTCCCTGGCTTAGAACTTGCCAAGTAGGCTGGTCCGGACTGGTCACAAGCGCCAAGGATCTACTTGTATCCTCCTCCTCAGTAACGGGATCACAAATGTATGTTACCATGCCAGCCTTTTCCACATGGTGCTTTGCTTGTTGTATGTCTGTGTAGAATGTGCATGCCTGATTCCCACTGGGTACCTTGGATCTGAAGTCATAGACAACTGTGAGCTGCCAGGAGGGTGCTGGGAATCAAACCTGTGTCCTCTGCAAGAACAGGACACACTCTAAACCGCTGAGCCACCTCTCTGGCCAACCGTAAGATAAAGAGTTGACTGGAACGAAACTGGCTGAGCAGACTGTGGTGAAGCACAATGGATATGTGCGCATAAACGTGTATGTACTACGTGTAGGTGCGTGTCCTACAAAATAGGGCAGGCCACAAAAGCCTGTGGGAGTGGCCAAGGAAAGGAAGGCATGTGGGGTTACTCTTTGTGAGGGACTGGTCCTGGAATTCTATCTGGATCAGTTCAACAACACAGCATCTTCTCAAACCGCCACCCCAAACCCTAACTGATCCCCATTTCTCCACAAAACCTCTAAGACTGTAATTACCTTAGGCATTTTAAAGCTCAACTTGGGTTTTTGCTGTTTCGAGATTTGCTATTATATGAACAGGGCTGTGTTTCCTGGAAATCAGCGGTACAATTTCTCAATACCATCCGCACGAACAAAAGCCCATACAGCGTGACGCCTGCCACTTACTCGTGAACAGCATACACAAAGAGAGCATCTGCCAAGATGACGGAAAACCTCTGGAAGAGCAATGTTCTTGAGCTGCGGTAGTTCAGGTTATGGACATTAAGCATCTCTTGATCAAAGTATTTGGCAATATGTGATAGGGCATACTCAAACCACGCAAAAAAAGGGGGGTAATCCAAGGTCCACTCTGAAGTTGCCTGGGGGAAAAAAATCAAAATTAAAACATACCCTAACTAACTAAACAAGGTATAAATGAAATAAAGCTGCACTTGAAACGCGCTAAACATGCAGAGCTATTTGTATAAAGGAGAATTGGAGAAGGACAAACACGATGTTCACCTCTAACCCCAGCACTGAGGAGGCTGAGGCAGGAGGACTTCAGACCAGCTTGGGATTCCTCGGCCATGCACTGGCCTAGACAGCAATCACAACCCTCCTTTACTGTATGTGCACTTAATTTCTTTTTCGTATTTTAAAAATACGTATGAGTCTTTTTCCTGCATGAAGGTAGTGCCTGGGAAGGTCTGAAGAGGGACTCCCCTGGGACTGGAGTTACAGATGGTTGTGAGTCACCACGTAGGAGCTGGGGATGGAACCCCGTTTCTCTGGGAGAATAAGGCTCTTAACCAGAGCCTATTCTCCAGCTCCCTGTTACTCTTTCCATAGAAAGCTTCTTTCTCTGCAGGTCCAAGACGGGCTCACTGGGTATTAACTAGTTCATCACTGGGACTAAAGGGGACTGAAAGGTAAATATGACCAAGGTAAGACTCTAGACAAAATGATTGCTCGCTCTCTGCTCATTTCCATTTTGAAGTCCTGGGGGTTGGATTTACGCAAGCATTATCACAGTTAGCCACGCTCCCGGTCCAGCCCTCTGCTTATATGAATGAATGGCAGACAACCGCTGGTCTGGAGAAGTCATGACTGGTTCACACCCCTCAGGTATAAAACACAGAAGCTTTAGATGGTCCCAGGTAAATCCCAAGGCGCTTGGCCTCTAATGAACCCACTCACTAACTTCTACACTTACGATGTAATGTAGAATTCCTAATTCCAAGTCTCCAACATAGGATGTAAGCAAAGTTACTCACTGAACCAAGGAAAGAAAAGCTACACGCTCTATTTTCAATCGCATTGTCTAGAAGTAACAGAGCAGTGGCTCTGTAACTTACGTGGACATGCTCAACAGAACACACTCTGTTCTGCTAGGAGACAGACAATAACAAAGTTTACAACAGTCCATGCAATTCTAAAAACTCCGTCAATTTAGACTTCATTCCCATTCACAAGTTCTAACTATAATTTAAAATGTCAGCGCTCAATCTCCCCAAAAGAGCTGCTTATAGTTTTATCGAGTAAAAGATTTTCTGACTTTATTTTACTGACACATTTATACACTCTAAAAGTGGTGAGCAGGAAAAAGTCAGAGAAACGGCAGTTTTTCTAGAACAAAGTGTCCTTGGGTTTCTTTCCATCCCCATTGCGCACTCCTCAGAGCCTCTCTGGACACCGTCCCTATTCTGCACAAACTCCCAAACTGGGCACAGAGGCCTCTGCAGACCAAGGGTTTCTATCTGGGGCCATCTTTTTACCTAGACAGCATCTATTAGCTACTATTTCCTCCTAGCCACTCCACTAAGAGTGCCGAAGATGAGAATCAAATCTGGGTAAATCCTGGCTCTCAAACACAGGAAAAAACCCAACGTGCTCATATGAAGATTCAAAACACTTTTTTTTTTTTTTTTTTACTCAACAGATTAACAGTCTCTTTGGCGCTCTTCCCAGCTAGCTGGCCTGAGGCCAGTGAGGAAAGGTGAATGCAACTAAGGGGACATCCACATTTCGTCTGTCTACCCTCCTGGGATGGCATAAAGACACTCCCTGGCCAACTCCACCCTGTCCAGGCTTATCTCCTGCTGAGCCTCCTTGCCTCTGTACTTTGGTTTGGGTTTGTTAGTTTTCCTTCCTTGTTGGCATAAAAAACAAGAAAGCACCGACATCTCTTATATGAACCTCTTCTGTGTAAGGTAGGTGGACGCAGGAGACATCCCAGCACAGGGACAGTGGCCCTAGAGCCACGGGTAGTGGTAAGGTTATAGAAGGAAGTGAAAGTGCCTAGAGAGAACAAGGGAATTGAAAGGGAAAAGGCCACGAACAGAACCCGAGAGTACCAGCTTCTTAAGGGCTGTGAAAATAAAGTTAGCAAAGGAGACCAAGAGAGGGGAGATGGCAGAGTGGAGGACAGCTTTTCATACAGTGCTAACAATGCAATCCCAGAGTGCACCACGCTTCCTTTTGTCATCTTAATTAGCACTATTGCATAACTGGAGACACACAACACTCAGCATGGCTGTTAAGTAGACTGTCCAAGCTGGACAGTCTAAAACCGCAGTCCAAGCTCTAGACTACTAGCCTACACAGTATCTTTCCTAGTTGGTATCCATAGTGCAAACTATGATAGCTCAAGCAAAAACAATCAAAGTTCCCCAGCACCTCTATGAAATATTTATAGTACTATATGTAAAAATAAACTCAGCCCCTTGGGACAACTGTTTTTAGACTGTACAAAGGGCTACACAGGCTTGGGAAAATAAGACCAGATGAGGCTGCAGCTCAGTTAACAGAGTGGATGTCTGTAGGCAGAAAGCACTGGGATCCCCAGCACTGCATGTACAGTGGCTCATCCCCAGCTAATGAATTCAAGGCTAGCCTGGGCTATATGAAACTATCTTAAAAAAACAAAGAGAGGCTGGAGAGAGATGGCTCAGTAGCTAATCATGCACACTGTTCTTGTAGAGAGGACTTGAGTTCAGGTCCTAACACCTGTGTCAAGAGGCTCACAATTGCCCAAAACTTCAACTCCTGAAGACCCGAAGCCTTCTTCCAGTCTCTGCAGGCACCTATTTACATGCACAAACCCACACACGTGCACGATAAAAATAAAAATCTCAAAAACAGCCCTATAAACCCAGAATATCATCCCTTTTCACTTGTATGCTTGCAGAGATGCCTAAATTCATGCAACGTGTGTGGAGGCCGGACATGGGTTCCACGCGTCTCCTTAGCTGCTCTCCGCTTTAGAGACAGGATCTCTCACGACTCCTGGGCTCACTGGTTTGGTTAGAATCACCAGCCAGTGAACTTTATAGATTTGCCTGCCTCTGCCTCCCCAGCATTGAAGTTACTGATGCATGCTGATACACCCAGGCACCTAGATTCAGAGTCTCATGATTACACAATAAGAACTTAATCAATTGAACCATCCCCTCAGCCCCGGAAAAATATCTTTATGAAATCAGAGTATCACTAAAGAAATTTCTTTGGGAGTGGAAGAGAAGGTTCAGCAATTAAGAACACTTGCTACTCTTGCAAAGAACTTGGGTTCAGTTCCCAGCGCCCACAGTGGCTCAATCCTTTGTAACTCGTTCTAGGAGACACAGTGCCCTTCTCTGGCCACCGCAGGGACCAGGCACCCACATGATACATACACACACAAGCAGACCACTCATACACAGAAAATATCTTTAAGATAACTTCCTTCTATCAGGGCTAGAGAGATAGCTTTTAAGAGCTCTTGCTATTCTACATGAGAATCTGAGCTCAGTTCTCCGTACCTGTATCAGGTGGCTCACAGGTGGAGTTTGTAACTGCAGCCCCAGGGGGATCGAAACATCAGGCCTCTGTAGGCACCTGTGTACACACACCTCTCCATATATAAACACATAGTTAAAACAAACCTTTAAAAGTTTTCTTTTATCATGTGTATGCATGTGTGTATATATGCCACAGTGCACATGTGAAGTGAGAGAACAGCTTTCCATTTAAAACAGTAATGGCATGTGTCCATGCCCTGTCACGCATGCAGTGGTCAACCTGCAGAGTGGCTCTGTCCTTCCATTACTGCCAGTCAGATGTGGCTACAGGGCCGCCTCCCTAGCCTAGAGTGGCCCACTCCCCTGCCAGTTAGCAGATCTTTCTCTCTGCATGGTGCTGGAGATCTGCTCCAGGGCTTCGTTCATAACAAGCTCTATGCTGGGCTGCAATCCCAGCCCAGCAATAGGTGATCCTACACGGTATTCCTTTTGTTGTTGTTTCGTTTTAGAGACAGTGTCTGGCTACATAGTGCAGGCAGGCCTTGAACCTTGATCTCTTTGCCCCAACATCTGCAGTGCTGGGATTACAGGCATTGCGTTGCCAAGCCAGTTTACATATAATCTTTTTGTTCTCCTTACTTATTCATTTATTTGGTTTTGAGACAGGGTTTCTCTCTGTAGCCCTGGCTGTCCTAGAACTCACTCTGTAGACCAGACTGGCCTCAAACTCAAAGATCTGCCTGCCTCTGCCTCCTGAATGCTGGGATTAAAGGCGTGTGCCACCACTACCTGGCGGCGTACATATAATTTAAAAAGGTGAAAATGGGGGCTGGAGAGATGGCTCAGAGGTTAAGAGCACTGCCTGCTCTACCAAAGGTCCTGAGTTCAATTCCCAACGACTACATGGTGGGTCACAACCATCTGTAATGAGATCTGGTGCCCTCTTCTGGCCTGCAGGCAGACATGGACATGCAGGCAGAGTACTGAGAATACTGTATGCATAATAAATAAATCTTTCCAAAAAAAAATAGAAAAAGGTGAAAATGAAACTTACCTCATAATACCACTGAGACACTGGCAGGCTGTGAGTAATAGCCAGCCAGTTTCGGTGTACTTCAAAGTCGGTGGAATGGCTACACAAGGCAAACACAGGCACAGCGTGAGATTGAAACAATTTATTTCATTACATCCTATAAAATGACATGACATGCACATGTGTACAAAGCCCTGAAATGGTCATCTCACTTATTAAGAGGTCTCCCCCTACTGTACTGGAGGATCTAGGCGTTTGTGAAGGGTCTCAGAGCATCCAAGGCTGAGAAATCCTGAACCGGGTTCTCCGGCCACTGCACAAAAGTGCCTTTCTCTTCCTCACCATCCAGAAAACGCCTTACAGAGGAGCTTCAAACATTTAACATCACATTTGTATTATTTTGTGTGTAGGTACATGTGTGGAAGTCAGAGGACAATGTATGACAGCTGGTTCTCTCCTTCTACTGCATGTGTTTGGGGATGGAACTCAGATAGTTAAACCTGCCATCAGGGGCCCTTTACCCTCTGAGCATCTCATGAGCCCAAGTATTTTTTTGTTTGTTTGTTTTCAGACAGGGTGTCATTATACAGCCCTAGCTGGTCTTGAACTTGCTTCATAAACCAGGCCTTGAATTTGCATCAGTCTTCCTGCCTCTGCTTTCAGAGTGCTGAGATTATAGATAGGAGCCACCGTATCTAGCTCTTGCTTCACTGAGACCATGCTCTAACAGGGGTTACACTCCCTGCCTTGGAAACTCTTGAACTAACACCAATAATACAGAGGTGGTTTTGTGTATCAACCCCCACCAGCCCCAGCAGCCAAAGTTTGGCCATGCACTCCAGGCTGGCTTTATCTTCTTTTCTGTTTTTTACGTTTATTTATTTTGGGCACAGGGGAGGAGCAAGCTGTGGTCTGGGTGTGCGTTCAGGTGTGCACATGAGTCTGTGTGTTTATGTTCAAGCGTGGGTGCAGACCAAGGGGACAGCTTGAGAGTTCGTTCTCTCCTCTCGCAATGTAGTTTCTGAGGATCGGCCAGGCTCTCAGGCTTGTCTGCAAGTGCCCTTACTCTGGCCTTGAGCTCTTGGCTTTTAGCCTTCACATCCCAAGTGGTGGAATTATTATGCACGTACCCAGCTTAAAGGGTCCTCTGTCTGCTAAAACAGTTATCATTCGACACCTGCTTTCAAATTGCGGAATGCTGTTCATATAACAATATCCTTTATCACAATTAGAATTTATGTTATTTTTGAGAAAGGGGTTTGCCATGTAGTCCAGGCTGGCCTCCTGAGTTCTGGAATTAAAGACATGAGCTGCCACGCATGGATTTAATTTACACTATTGTGACATCATTTTAGTCAGGTTTGGAGATGAGATTAGCTTTGGTAACCAAAACCTTTAGTCAAGTTGTGAGTTCCCTATCTCTATTGTTTCTTCCTTGGTGCTCTTAGTATTGTGCTTAGGATAAAGTACTTAGGAAAACAAAACAAAACCAAGACTAGAAACAGGACATCAAACAGCAAGCATCTACAGTGATCTATTGCTTAAAGTCAGGGCACTTTCTGAAAAACTGTATTGCACACACATTACAGGGCACAGTTAAAGAAACTAATAACGTTACGACATCACTTGAGAATAAACTCATGGGCCGGAGAGATGGCTCAGAAGCTAAGAGGACTTGTTGCTTTTACCCAGAACTCAAGTTCAGTCCCTAGCACCCACACTGGGATGCTCACAACATCCTATAACTCCAGCTCCAACACCTTCTTCTTTTGCCCTCCCAGGGAGCCCATGCACATGTGGCATGCAAACACACACACACACAAATAAATCTTTTTTTTTAAAGGAGAACATATAATCTTACAGGACTATCCTTGTAAATGTAGTCTATCAGCGACAAAAACATTGTCGTCAAATGATACATGACTGTTCTTGGTACGCAATGTGTCTGCCATGCTCGGACTCGTTAGCTTCACACCGTGGACACACAGCTAAGTGGTGGTTCCTGAGCTTTTAGTTTTGACTGTACCCACCGCCCTGTGTGATCTGACCACTGCGTTATGTTTTCCCGTGTCGCTTTTCTTCCTTTCACCTCTTAACTACAGTAACAACTTTCTGTATTGAGAAGCCTGAGCCGACCAGACACTCTATACTCCAGCTCTCAGGTTAAGCATCGACCCGTGTGGCAAAGCCTTAAAAGGCGGAGAGAACACTTGACCTTTCCTCCTCCCGCCCAGGAGAGCCGTACAAGCCTCGCTCGCCCCCCTGCCGACCGCGGGACCCAGCCCCTGCCTCTGCAGGCCCTTACTAGGTGGGGATGAGAAGGCATTTGAGGAACGTCACCCCGAGAGCCAAAGCCGAGAACCAGTGGCCACTATGGGTGCCGAGAGCGGACGCCGCCATTCCTGGAGCCCGTCACTTCCGGGACGCTGCGCATGCGGGTGAGGCTTTCGAGGCGGCGCCGGCGAGCTCTGCGCATGCGCCGACTGCTCGGGGCGCTCGCTGGTGAGCGCGCCGGAATTTAAACCTCCCTCCCGGTCTCCGCTGTCTCAGGAATTAGCTGCACCTGCCCCGACCTCTGCGGTGACATTATTTATTCATTTTGATTGTTGTTAGTACGTACTTCCAGTCAAATAGTGGCTGTCTGCTTTCGGTCTTGATTTTTGGTTAGTTCGGGTTACCTACGTGAAAAACAAAAAACCCAGAGCTGTTCAAAGTGGTAGTGGAGGCAGCTGTGAGCCGGTAGTTACACGGGTGAAAGTGCTCAGAGTAAGAATGGCGAAGGCTCTTGGGGGCCGGAAGTTAAGCCCAGTTGCAGAATGCTCTGAGCAGAGAGATGGAGCTGAAAACCATTCTGATTCTAGCAGCGCCGGGCTAAGCCCTCCGTGCAGTCTCTGCCCTAAGCAGAAGGAGGCCAAAATCGAACACTTAGTTGTGGTAGTCGGTTCGTTCACAACACCTGCATTTTCCTGACCCTTCTTTTACATCTCTCCTGATGTTGGAGATTGAATTCTCCGAGCTTCACGTTCTCAGTGAGCTACATCCGCGCACTTAAATGAATTTTAAATTTTTATTTTTGTATTTTGAGGCAGGAGCTCAGTATGTTATACCCCAAGCAGCCTCAACCTCACTCTGGAGTCCAGGCTGTCCTTGAATTTTCAGTCCTCCTGCTTTAGTTACCAAGTAAATGACATTTACAGGTTCTGGGGATTAGATACTTGGGTATCTTTGGAGGGTGTTCTCTAGTTTACCACATACCTCACACTTATTATATCCAAAACTGAATTCCTGGTTTTCAGTATTATCCACTTAGAGGAGGTCATCAAATATCCAGGTCTCCCTCCCACACCTGTTCAGTTTGCTGTGTCGTTCACTGTGATATGATAGTGTTTTCCTATTTGAAAGGGCTCTCTCTGTGTTACCCAGGTTAGTCTTAAACTCCTGTGCTCAAGTAATCCTCTCTTCTTGCTGATCTAGCAAGCACACATCATTCTAATCCCCACCAGCAATCTCATGCTTCGTTGTAGGGGTCTGGTTGGTCTCTGGGAAGCTTACCGCTACAATCTACCTGCCTGGGAACCTAGTTCCTGGTCCTTTTTGTTTCTGTGTTTTGAAAAAGGGATATTACCTAGGTTAGCCTTGAAGTCCCCAACCTCCTGATCATCATCATCATCATCTTTTTCTTCTCCTCCTCACCCTCCTCCTCCTTTTCCTTCCTCCTCTTCCTCTTCTGTAACATGAGAGACCGCTTGTTGGGGTTTCTCTCCTGCCCATCGGGGTTTCTGTCCTGCCCAGTTCCCATAGCCGTTTAGCCCCAAAGAAAATCACACAGAGGTCTCCATAAGATATAAACTCATTGGCCCATTAGCTCAGGCTTCTTATTAGCTCTTGTAGCTTATATTAACCCATTATCCCTATCTATGTTAGCCACATGGCTCAGTACCTTTGTCAGCCGGGCAGGTCACATCTTGCTTCTTTGGTGGTCTGGGCAGGAGTGGTGGGGGAAATGGGCTTCCTCCTTCCCAGCATTCTCCTGGTCTCATCACCCCGCCTCTCTTTCCTGTCTGGTTGACCCGCCTATACTTCCTGCCTGGCCAATCAGTGTTTATTTAAAACATGATTGACAGAATACAGACAATTATCCCCACACCACTCTTCCACCTCCTTTTCTTCCTTCTCGTCCTCCTTCTTCTTTTTCAAGGCAGGTCTCACTATTAAGCCTCTGCTAGTCTAGAACTTACTATCTGGAACTAACTTGTAGGTCAAGCTGGCTTCAGAGTTGCAGCAACCATCCTACCTCTGCCTCCCAAGTGCTGGGTTTATAAGTATTACTGCCATAGCAGGCTAACTCATGTGTTTTTTTAAAGACATATTTATTTTTATTTTATGTGTACAAATGTTTTGCCTGACTGTATGTATGTGCAACACATGTATTCACTGTCCACAGAGACTACAAGAAGGTGTTGGATCCTCTGGAAACAGAATTACAGATGGTTGTAAGCTGCTATGGACATGCTGGGAACTGAACCTAGGTCCTCTGGAAGGGCAGCCAGTGCTGTTAACCACTAAGCTATCTCTCCAGCCCCCTGGCTTATGGTTTTTACTCAAGAACAGCTGCATTTTCCTGACCCTTCTTTAATTCCTTAGAACCTGGGTAGTGAATTAATTCCTTTTCATCTCTGATTTATTATGCATGAAATCCCACCAGTGTGGACTGGCATTGTGGCTCCGTGGCGGAGTGCTAGCCTAGCATGCAAGAGATCCTGTGTTTGCTCCTCAGCACTGGGGGAAAATCTTACACTGTTTCTCTGCTCGGTCCTTGTGTTCAATAGCTTTATGTTAACTTGACACAAGCTACAGTCATCAGATAGGGGGGGACTTCAGCTAAAAAAAAATGCCTCCATAGCCGGCGGTGGCACATGTCCTTATTCCCAGCACTCAGGAGGCAGAGGCAGGTGGATCTCTCTGAGTTCGAGGCCAGCCAAAGCTATACAAAGAAACCCTGTCTCTAAAAAACAAAAAGAAAAGGCCTCAATAAGTCAGATAGGATCATAGGCAAGTCTGTGGGGCATTTTGTTAGTGTTTGATGTGGAAGGTCCGTTGTGGGCGGGGCCATCCAGGAGCCAGTGGTCCTGGGTTCTGTAAGAAAGCAGGCTGAGGAAGCCATGGAGAGCAAGCCAGTTAGCAGCATCCATGGCCTCCGTAGCAGCTCCCGCCTCCAGATTTCTGTCCTGCCTGAGGTCCTGTCCTGACTTCCTTCAATGATGGACTGCAGTGTGGAAGTGTAAACCAAATAAAAATAAACCCTTCATCCCTAAGTTGCTTTGGTCATGGTGTCTTATCCTAGCAGTAATAATGCTAAGACAGTCCTCACGTAGGAAAATGTATGTGTCTTGTGTGTGTTCATTGCATATTCAAACCTGCCTCCTTAGCTAGGTCTTTATTGTTTATTTATTCCTTCTTTCCCCCACTCCCTTCCTCCTCCGTTTCTTTTTGTTTTGGAGGAAGGATCTTACTGTGTAGCCAAAGCTGCCTTAGCTTCCCAAGTGCTGGCATTACAAGGGTGTCCCACCACACTCGGATGTATCTGAGATTTCTGAATTGTGTGTGTGTGTGCGCACACGCACGTGTGTGCATGAATGCATGCTCACTTGTATGAGTGTACATTTTGTGGTCTTGTGTTAGAATCAGGGCCTTGGCATGCCTATTAAATGTTCTACCATTGAGGGCTGGAAAGATGGCTCAGAGGTTAAGAGCACTAGCTGCTCTTCCAAAGTTCCTGAGTTCAATTCCTGGCAACCACATGGTGGCTCACAACCATCTGTAATGAATCTGGTGCCCTCTTCTGGCCTGCAAGCACACATGTAAACAGATCATTGTATACATAATAAATAAATAAAATGTTTTTTAAAAAAGAAGAAGAAAAAAAAATGGAGATAGTATTACACTTCCTATTTCTCTGAGACTTTCCATAGAAATCAGGGCCACCATGAAGCGTCTTTGGCAGGGCTTTAGTCATGGCTGCATTGCCAGTGTTCAGGGTCTGTGATGATTCATCTCTGCTGTCAGGATTTAGGATCACCTAGGAGATATACCTCTAAGCTTATCTTTGAGGGCTCTTCCACAGAGGTTAACTGAGAAGGAAAAATACCTTGAATTAGGTAGCACCAGTCACCGAGTTGAGGTCCAATTAAAGGGTGCTGAGCACCAGGAGTTTTCTTTTTCTGTTCCCTGACTGTGGGTGGATGGAACTTGACCAGCTACCTTGACTACCTGCAGCCTTGCCTTCCTTACCACGGTGGACAGTGTGCTCTCAAACCGTGAGCCAAAATAAGCCGTTCCTTCCTTAGGCTGCCTCTTGCCAGGCGTTTAGTCACAGCTATAACAGGCCCCCAAGCCTTAGTAGTCCCCTAGACCTTAGCACAACTTACTTGGTACTTCCGTGATGGAAGAACCATTCAGGCCATAAAACTCGGCACATAGACAGCGCCGCCTGCCAAAATGAAAACAAAGATCTCATTCAACAAAGTCCATCGTTCTGGGAAAGTCTCTAAATGTACTAATATTTCTTTTTGGCTTCTGCAGTTCTGCTCCTGGCTCACGGTTCTTGCCATGTCGATCCAGGATATGTTTTTGTGTTTAAAAGGACACCCCAAGGAAGGCTCAGGGCTGCACTGGTATTCCAGGGTAGTCGCCAGCCAGCTAGTAAAGACTTCCTATTGGCTTGAGCCATGTCCAAGTCGCCTCCTCTGGTGGACACCCCACAGTAACAACAAGAAGAACAGTGAGCCATGCAGGGTCCAGCTCGAGGCCAAGGGGCAAGGCTGTGCAGGTCCAGCTGATCCCCTGTCACTCACATCGTCATCAAGCCGCTGTGTCAATAGCTAGCATTTGAATTTGTTACCAGCCAAGATGGCCCACACCTGTGAGCCTGACGCTCAGCCGGTCAAGGCAGGAGGACTGAGAATTCAAAGTCAGCCTGGCCTAGGTTAGAAAAAAAAAGCCTTATTCTTGGTGTAGTGGTTCCCACCTGTAATCCCAGCACCAGGAGGCAGAAGAGGGATCACCAAGTGTTCTAGTCCAGCCTGGGTTGTCAAGTGAGACTCTGGTTTGACCACACACACACACACACACACACACACACACACACACACACACACACACAGAGAGAGAGAGAGAGAGAGAGAGACTCCTTCCCTGCATGTTCTTTTGGTACCAGGACCTCAGTTTCCGCATCCTTGCTAACATGTTTGCACAATCATCTCTTCCTTGTGGTGGATGATATCTTTTTTTATCCTAACAGGTTAAAATCCTCACCCTCTTTCCTTCTGCCTTGCCTAAGATCCTACTTATGGCATCACCATAATGGATTAAACAACCGAGGGCTCGGAAAGAGGACTTGTATCCAGAATCAGCATCATCTCACAGCTTCCTTCAGACAGAGGGGCTCTAGTGTAATCATCCTGCTCTTAAAGGGGTAAGTGGTTTCCCTGAGAATTGTGTTATGCTGAGAACTGAGCACGGGCCTCCTGCGGGCTTTTGATTCGGGAGGGTAACCACGATGTCAGCTTTTGTAAGAGAAAGTCCATCTTGTTGAGTCCATATGGCGACCGTAGCCACTCAGCTCCTGGGTCTGTTGTGTCAGCTCTGGGGAGCTTAGGACACTGGCTGACCATCAGGATGGGCCATCTTCTGGTTCCTGAGTGTCTCCTCCATGGCAGGTTTTTCTTGTGGCTGGTGACCTGGGCTAGTAAGACCCACAACAGCTTTGAGACTGCTCTACTCCGGATATCTTTGGTTTCAATCTTCCAACATTAGTGGGTTTTTAATTGTTTGCTTTTGTGGTGCCAAAGCCTGTGACCTTGTAGATGCCAGGGAAGTGTTTTACCACTGAGCTGTACCCCGAGTGTTCCAAGTTTCACTAGGCTTCCCAGGTTGACCTGGGGCACATCCCAAGGCTCACGCAGGTCTGAAGCTTGTGATGCTCCTGCCTCAGCTACCTGCATGGCTGGTCACTGCTGAGCTCTGCTTTTTCCTTTTTCTCAGTCTCTAACTAGCCTGCCAGGCATTCACTGCTGCCCAAGAGACTGAGACTAAACCCACGCTGCTTTTCTTCCCTGTTGAGGAAACAGCCAAGCGCCCTCACCGTAGCTGCGTTCATTGGGAGGATTTCATGTTTAAAGACATGGAGTCATGAAGCAGCTGCCTAGTTTTTGAGGGTTTTTTTTTTTTTTGTTTCGAGACAGGGTTTCATGCATCGGAGCCCTACCTCAAACTTGCAGTATAACTGAGAATAACCTTGAACTTTTGACCCTTCTGTCTTTACCTTCCAAGTGCTGGGATTGCAGGTTTGTGCTGGCATAAGTCCAATTTTATGCAGTGTTGGAGATTGAACCCAGAGACCGTGCATCCTAGACAAGCGCTCCACTGTGTGTTGCAGCATCCTATATGTGAAGCAGATTTGAGTTCTCTCTCTCTCTCTCTTTTAAGAAATTGTGTGTGTGTTTGTGTGTGTGATGTGTGTGCAGGCACACACTCATCCCATGGCATGCATGCAGAGGTCAGAGGACAACTTTCAGGATTTGGTTCTCTCTCCACTTTGTGCCTTCTCTAGATTGAATTCCTATCATCAGGTTTGTGCCGCAAGTGATTTTATCTGCTAAGCAGTCTCACTGGCCAGAGGTTTCTGTCTCCCTGATGTTTTATGGGGTAGTCTCCATCTCCTCCTCTAGGCCATAGGTGTGAGTAGAGGAGGGAGTCTCAGTGCAACAGAAGGAGCTACCACCGAGTGTGGAACGGACGCCTAAAAGAAATCCCATGCTAGCTCAGAATTGAGAAATAGACGGTTATTTATTTAGGAGTAAACTCACAAATCAGAATCCTCTGCTTGACTGGAGATCAGAAGCCGAATCACGCACCTGGAAAAGAGAGGCCAGACACATGCTCTATATCGGCATATATAGTATAAAAGGCCATGCCCCAGTGGGCATGTTACCACTGGCTGTAAGGAAGTGTAAGAGAGTTCTAAGCCTAATACAATTATATACAATAAGAATAAATATATTCAATAATTATCCTATCCTAATTAGTTTAAGTCTTGTATAATAAATAACTTGGCCAAGTCATGAGAGGAAAGTAACTACAACTATCTAGTCTTCAACCCCATTGAAGATCTGAGAAGGGAAATAATATTACTTGAGTAAGCAGGAAGTGCAATCAAGCAACTTCCAAAATGTGCAACAAATGACAGAGACAACTGGCTACCTGGGCAATCACCCAAAGTCTCATTTGCAACGTTAAAGCAACCAACTTTGGCTAAGGCCTAGAAAAACTGACAGACCGTTTTCAGAGACAGGAAATTTTTCAAAACTGTCTTAGCCTGTCTTGGCAAGATTGACAGTCCTGCTTATCCATTTCCAGATACTATGTATTTTGTCAGTGCTTGAGGCATCGGCATTTCTTTGCCCAAAGGCCAGTTTTGCCAAGAAGAAAACAAGCTCCAAGTGGAGTGTCTGTGGTGCTCAACATTCTCTCGGGAATAGATCGGTGCTGCCAGGAGCAATTGTGTCTCACGTCAACAGAACCCTAAGTTATTTAAATGCCATATTCTACAGCTCTTTGAAGCGGTTGAAAAATACCTATCTATGCAGAATATAATCTTTAGGTATCTAAAGAACCTTATTAGTCTAACTGTAAGTATGACAAACATAGGTGACTATTGATCTATAATTCTTAATACCTATATAACCTAAAGACTAAGACTCCATATAGGAATATTATACAATAAACAATTGTGCAACAAATGAGGACAATGACCTCGAAATATAAACAATGTATAAGTATCTTGATCAGAGGTAGAAATGTACATTGCAATATGATCAATATGTAAAAATGTTTAAGCAGAGGTAGAAGCATGCATGCATACAATATTCAATATAATTTAACTTTGTATCAATATACAAGAATCTATAGCAATGTAATTGCCTATAAATAACTCACAAGTATTCACTCTATTACTCACTATTATTATTAGTATGAGTAAGCTCATACCAATCTATTATCCCATCCAATTTCCCTTTTTTTTCAAAGAGATCCCTGAGCTTATAAAATTTCCTTTCCCAACCCCCAACCATATACCAATTATAATCAACCCCTATATGATGTTCCTACCCCTGGAGAAAAACTTTGTTGGGAGAGGGGACGTCGTCTTCTAGAATTACTTCCAGATGTCATGGGGCAACGTTCTTTCTATGGGATCCTGTGAAAGTAAAATCATGGTTAAGTTCCAAGATCAATGTCTGGTATAATTGGAAATAGTCTCTGAGTATTTGGTGAAGGTCTGGCCAGAACGTTGTAAAAGAGTGCACCATTTCAGCTAACCACGTTGGAACCATCTTGAGCAGCTGGTACCCAAAACAGGTCTTGTAGTAGCACTATCAGTATCATGACGTGGTATCAACGAGTTGTTATGGGTCCCCATCTTCTTCCTGGAAACTTGAAAGATTACTGCAGGAAAATTCATTGTTCATTGTGGAAAACTTAAACATTAATTATATAGACATATACAGACATATATATTCAATGAAAGATATGATAATGACAAAAATAGATATGAAGAAAAGTAAAATTTCTTCTAAATTCTTTTTTTCTGTCCCATACCAGACAGCTCTTGACATGAGACAGGAACTCTGGATTTTTCTTTTAGCAACATGCTTGGATTTAGAGAAGGACAGAGCCATTGTCCAACTCCAAAACCAGCTCTATATATTCATAAATATATATATACATACATATATATGAATGCATATATTTTATCACCTGTCCTTACAAGTCATATTTGTTTTTCTTGATGATCTTTATTGGATAGTTAATTTTCTTTCTGTTAGCATCCAAACATCCAGGGTCTCTTGAATTTTTGAAGATGAGTATTTTTCTGCAAAGACAAGAACAGAACCCTGCCCCCACCCTATATGCTTTCCTCACCACCTGTATGGTTATCAGCATTGTGGATGAGCTGTCATTTCTCCTTTTCAAGAGGTCTCTCCTTTTCAAACTGAATCTTTATTAATTTTGATGGTATCCATAGTTTTTCTTCTCCTGTGGAAACAAGAGTGAAACCCCTTCCCCAACGCAGCACATCTCCTGGCTTCCATTGTGAGGTCAGCACATCCTTGATATAAACCAGGTGATTTAATCAGAAGACTTCTATTATCCAATGTCTGCTGTTGTCCCTTTGTCATTAATGTTAAGAAAATTCAAGGTTAATAAAGCATTATGTAATCTATTTCTGGGGGCATTTTCCACCCCTTTCTGTTTGTTTAACATATCATTTATAGTTTGATTTGATCTTTCTATAACTGCTTGACCTGTAGGATTGTGTGGTATACCTGTAATATGATTAATATCATAATAAGCAAAAAACTGTTTCATTTTCCTAGAGACATATGCTGGACCATTATCGGTCTTTATTTGTGCAGGTATACCCATGATGACCTTAACTTCTAATAAATGTGTTATTATTGAATCAGCCTTTTCTGAGCTTAAAGCAGTTGCCCCCTGAAACCTGAATAAATGTCAATGGTGTGGTGTATAACTTTTAATTTTCCAAATTCTGCAAAGTGGAACACATCCATCTGCCAGATTTCATTCCTTTGAGTACCCTTTGGGTTAGTCCCTGCAGGTAGCAGTGTTTGGTTGTAGAAAGAGCAAGTAGGACATTTCTTCAAAATCTCCTTAGTTTGTTGCCATGTAATAGAAAACTTTCTTTAAACCTTTGCTATTGACATGATGTTTTTTATGAAATTCTGAGGCCTGCAACACACTTCCAATCAATTATTGATAAATTTCTGCATTTCCTTGTGCTAGAGGACCTGGCAGACCCGTATAGGATCGGATGTGTGTTATGTATACAGGACAAAGCCTATTACTGATTATGTCTTGCACCTGGATAAACAATGAAGTCAGTTCTGTTTCATCTGGTATAAATTCAGCAGTTTCAATATGTAAGATAACTCTTTCTACATATTGTGAATCAGTAGCTATATTAAGAGGTTCTTTAAAATCCCTTAGCACCATGAGAATAGCATATAATTCTGCCTTCTGGACAGAATTATAAGGGCTTTGTTCCACCTTACTCAATTCGTCTGATTTGTATCCTGCCTTCCCTGATTTGTTCGCATCAGTATAAAGTGTGCAGGCTCCAGGTATTGGAGCATCACGTACAATTCGAGGAAGAATCCAAGAAGTTCTCCTTATAAGGTTAATTCTATCGCTTTTGGGATAGTTGCTATTAATTTCTCCTAAAAAAATTAGCACAATCTCTTTGCCATGGTTCATTGTCTTCCCATAGTTTTTTTGACTTCATCAGTAGTAAAAGGCACTATAATCTCTGCTAGGTCTATTCCTGCTTGTTGACAAGGACTCAATTTTACTTTTATAATTAATTCAGAGACCTTTTCCACATAAGTTTTTAATTTTTTACTTGGTTTATGTGGTAAAAAGATTCATTCTAAGATAACATCTTCCCTCTGCATTAAAATTCATGTGGGGGAAATTCTGGAAGGCAATATGACTAGAATGCAATTAAGATTTGGATTAACCTATCCACATGTGCCTCCTGTAATTTTTCTTCAACAACAATCAATTCCTTTTCCGCTTCAGCTGTTAATTCTCTGGGACTATTCAAATCTTTATCACCATCTAAGGTTTTGTTTAAATGAACTGTTAGATCAGGTGCTATCCCACAGCTGGTGTAGACTGGAAACGTCTCCTGACCATCTTTGAAAGTCATTAAGACCACAATTGTTCTCTCCTAATTTGTGCCTTTTGTGTTCTAATTTTCTGTAAACCTATTTTATAACCTAAGTGACTGAATCTCCTGTTTCTATTTTTTTTCAGGAGCAATTTGTAATTCCCATTTAGGCAAAACTTTCTTCTTCAAACATTCTTTCTAAAGTATCTGCATTTAAATCAGATAGCAAAATACAGGAGAATTCCAAGGCTCTTCAATATGGTGAGCATCTAAATGCTCCTGTACCAGCTGTTCTAAAGTCTACAGTTTGTCTTCTGTTAAAGGCCATTGTTTAACTCACATTGGTTTCTCAGTTAACCATTTTAAAGGTAGAGCCATTAGTACCTCTGAAAGTTTGCTAGTTGCTTTGTGTTCTTGTACAATCTGAATGGCTGGTGACTTTTGTTTATAATACCTTATAATATCCTTCCCATAACCATGAGTCTTTGGGACTGCAGGAATGTTATTCTGGGTATTCCATTGCTGCAATAGGTCACAACCCCAGAAATTCACTGCAATATTAGCTACATATGGCCTCTGCCTTCCTTTCTGTCCTTCTGGCCCTATGCATTCAACCCATCTCTTGCTTTGTTTCACTTGAGATAGGGTTCCAATTTCTAGGAAATGCATATCTGCCTCTTGAAGATGCCAATTCTGATGCCAAGATTTTGGAGTAATGATACTCACATCTGTACTGATGTCTAATAATCCCTCAATTACAATATTATTTATACGCACTCTTAGATTTGGTCCTTGATAATTTATAGAAGTCTACCAAAATATATGTTTCCTATTTCCTAATGGAGTTTTTGATTTGTCCTCTATGTCTGTTCCGTCATCCAAAACAGTATGGTTTTTTTTACAGTAGGCAATGGATTATTTAATTTTCCTGGTGAGACATGTTCTCTACTGTGACTGGGAATGACTGGACCATGTTTGACATGGGGGCCTGCGAGAGGCCCTCACAAGGAGTTTCCCAATGGTATCGGGTTGCCTCGTCTGTCTTTTGTCAATCTACATTCATTGGTTCAATGTTGGCCTTTGCCACACCTCCTACATATTCCAGAAGGCTGAGACTGTCTATTCTTGCCATTCCCAGAGGAGAAATTATTCCTAGAAATTCCATGTCTACAATCCCTTTTCAGATGTCCTATTCTACCACAATTTGGCATTTTGGTGTCTCCTCATACCATCGGAAATACCTTCTCCTCCTACCCTATCCTCAGTACTATAGTCAAATGTCTCAATGTTCATTGTATGCAAGATCTATTCATCTATTGATGCTCATCTGACCTTTAAAGGTCGATGGATCTTTTTGGATTCTAAGTTGGCATTTCCAAGAGCCAGAGATTCAATAAGTTCACTTTTGGGTCTGTTATTCTTATTTGTATAGCCTTAGTTAATCTTTGTGAAAAGTCACTAAAGGGTTCTTTCTGACTTGTTTAACCCTAATATATGATTCAATTTTCTTTCCTAGTTCCTGAATCCTGTCCCAAGCATTTAAAGCTTCTGGGCTACATAGGGACAAGTGTTATTCATCGTAGACAGCCTGGTCCTGAGGATCAGAGTAATGGCCCTTGCCAAGAGTTTGATCTTGGGAAGCCTCAAGTCCTTTTGCTTTTCCCTGTTGTTCTAAAATTTTTTGCCTCTTCTCACCAACAGCATTTCCATAGCAGTTGGGGTCCATTTTCTAGGACTGCTGAGATTAATTGAAGCCAATCTTGTGGGGTAGCTTTATTGCTTGAAGCCCACACTTTCACCATTTCGCTAAGAAATGGTGAATGCAGGCCATATGATACTATTGCTTGCCTAATTGCTTTCAGATCGCTCATACCTATAGGTTGCCATGTATATTCTTTGACTACCTTAGGGTGTTTTGTACCAGATGGCTTCTCAGAAGATATTACCAGATAGGCAGCTAAAACTCTGGGAAAATCATCCTGGAATCTGGCATGAACTGGCAAGGCTAAGTCCTGTCCTTGTACCCTCTCTCCCTGCTCATCATTTTTCATAATTTCCTCAATCTTTTCAATTCTTTTTACCACTGCCTTTTGTGAAGTCGGAATCTCCTGTCTAGTGTTCTATTCTAATGCCCTCATTAGAAAAATACCTCATTCCAAAGTATGAAATTTGTCCAGTAAAGATAACATCTCATCCTTGGACATAATTTTAGTGGCGTGCATATTACCTTCCTGGAGAGAAACTTTATCTGTTAAGCTATCATAACGTTTCAACAGATTCTGAATATTAAATTCAGCAGCATAAATTCTTTCAGATAATGTCCCAGCACCATTCGACATTGACTGGATTTTGTCTGTCAAATTAATGTTATCCTTTTTGATAATATTAATTTTTTCAACTAGCTGTTCATTATTAGTTTGTAAAGACTGTAACATTTCTTTTTTTAAAATATTTTTTATGGTTTATTTAACTTTATTTTATGTGCATTGGTGTGAAGGTGTCAGATCCCCTGCTACTGGATCTTCAGACAAGTGTGAACTGCCATGTGGGTGCTGGGAATTGAACTCGGGTCCTCTAGAAGATCAGTCAGTGCTCTTAACCACTGAGCCATCTCTCCAGCCCCCGACTGTAACATTTCTAAAAGTGCCTCATTCTTGGCTTGTTATCAAACCATTTTTAACGATATAATATGAAAAACAAAACTAATTCTCAAAATTAAATAAATGGGTGTATAAGGAAAATCACATAAGATTTGCAGAATACCATCCATAGTATAAGCAAAAGGTTATTAAATTCCTGAATGTTAATATTGTCTGTAATTGTATCACTTTCAAATTCATTAATTTACTTTGTTAGGAGAGTTCAGTAAATTGTTATAGATGTAGTAATCTTTATTGGCCAGCAGGTGTCGGGGATGCAGCTGCATGGTGGAAAGATGTGACCAGCGGTGGCTCCACGCATTGATGCCTGGTTAAATACTGATAAATATGCTTTGCTTGACAAATTTAAATCAATTAAATCAAGTCCATACACTGAACAAGGAGCCCAGAGCTTGCGAGCAGGGAACACAAACAGGAAGCTGCGTAGCAGGGAAAGTAGCAGGGGAGTTGGGGCAGCGTGCACGAGCAGGGAATGTTGCCAATTCACCAGCCAGTGGCTCTGCTGTGGCTGTGGCAGGGTTTGGCAAAAAAGCCACTTGATGGGTGAAATCAAGCCAGGCAGGCAGAGCTGGGAGACCTGCTTTGGCCTATCCCCATAGGTGTGGAGTTGGGATTCACGTGGGTGCCAGATGAAGATAGAAGTTATAAAATAATCCCACACTACCTCAGAATTGAGTATAATAAAGGGTTATTTATTTAGGGGTAGACTCACAGATCACAGTCCTCTGCATGAGCGGGGAACAGGAACTGAATCCAGAAGCTGGGGGGGGGGGAGGGAGAGCATGCACGTTTTGTTGGCAGTTGGCATTTACAGTATAAGAGACCATGCCCAAGTGTGCTGGTATCTTAAAGGCTACTGGCTGAAGTAGTTCCTACAGCAATCATCCTCATAAAGTTATATTTTAACTAGTTTTCTTATATTTCTTCTGGGTTAGGATGATCAAGTCTGCCTGGTGTATGACCACTGGGTTCTGGTGTTACCATGTTGCTTTTTAGGTTGTTGGATGAATTCTTGCATTGGCACCTACCCATCTCTTCCTTCAATTGGTGTTGGCAGTGTCTTTGCCTCTTGGTCCAATCCTTGCAGTAGCTGTCTGTATCTTTGGGAACTGTTTTAGTCTGCTCTGTACTGTCTCTGTCTGTGTCTCAGGGAGCCGCTGAAGTCTCTCTGGGCCCACTCTCTCTCTCTCTCTCTCATTTTTTTTTTACTTTTTTTTCCATGATATTTATTGAGCTCTACATTTTTCTCTGCTCCCCTCCCTGTCTCTCCCCTCCCCCCTTCAGCCCTCCCCCAAGGTCCCCATGCTCCCAATTTACTCAGGAGATCTTGTCTTTTTATACTTTCTACTTCCCATGTAGATTAGATCTATGTAAGTCTCTCTTAGTGTCCGTATTGTTGTCTAAGTTCTCTGGGATTGTGGTTTGTAGGCTGGTTTTCTTTGCTTTATGTTTAAAAACCACCTATGAGTGAGTACATGTGATAGTTGTCTTTCTGTGTCTGAGTTACCTCACTCAAAATAACACTTTCTAGTTCCATCCATTTTCCTGCAAAATTCAAGCTGTCGTTATTTTTTTCTGCTAATGTACCACATTCTTTTTTTTTTTTATCCATTCTTCAATTGAGGGGCATTTAGGTTGTTTCCAAGTTCTGACTATGACAAACAATGCTGCTATGAACATAGTTGAGCACATGTCCTTGTGGCAGGATTGAGCATCCTTTGGATACATACCTAAAAGTGGTATTATTGGGTTTTGAGGAAGGTCGTTTCCTAGTTTTCTGAGAAATAGCCACACTGACATCCATAGGGGTTGTACCAGCTTGCATTCCCACCAGCAATGCAAAAGTGTTCCCTTTTCCCCACAACCTCTCTAGCATAAGTTGTCATCAGTGTTTTTGATCTTGGCCATTCTTATAGGTGTAAGATGGAATCTCAGAGTTGTTTTGATTTGCATTTCTCTGATGACTAAGGATGTTGAACATTTCCTTAAGTGTCTTTCAGCCATTTTAGATTCCTCTGTTGAGAGTTCTCTGTTTAGGTCTGTACTCCATGTTTTTTTT
>PVIU01022688.1:0-28887 GCA_004026605.1 Ondatra zibethicus | reverse complement strand
ATTTGTTGAAGATGCTTTCATTCTTCCATTGTATAATTTTAGCCCCTTTGTCAAATATGAGGTGTTCATATGTTTGTGGATTAATATCTGGATCTTCTATTCGATTCCATTGGTCAACATCTCTGTTTTTATGCCAATACCAAGCTGTTTTCATTACTGTAGCTCTGTAATAGAGTTTGAAGTCAGGGATGGTAATGCCAGCTTACTTCTGTTTGGGGATGTCATTTATTGTAGATAATGTGTTCAGGGTAATTAAGGTAACATTGTCATATAAATGAGTCCTATTCAGTATGGCAGCTGTTCCTACAATAAGGAAAGTTAACAAGATAGTTTACACAGGGACAGTGCCATGTGAGTTCTAAGTAAGAGAGAAAACAAGGCAGAGGTGCTTGGAAACAACATCCCACTGACAGCTTGGGTTACTAATATCTAGAACTATGAGGGAGTTTTTATACATTCAATCTGTGTTATTTTGTTTTGGTAAATTAATTTTCAGTTCTTTTGTTTGAAATTTTAAATTGTTTTGAGAATTTCAAACATGAATGTAAACGAGGACTGTTCATTTGTTTCCTAGCTGCCCAGACCTGAATAATCATACAGAAACTGAAGCACGATTTATAAAAGCTCAGAGAGAGAAATTGGGGTTCAACCTGAAGATCTGTAAAGCAAAACAGCCAGCCAGTGGCTCTTACCTCAACCTCACTCTGAAATGGCAATCCTGCCTCCAAGAATCTCAAAATGAGACTGTGTCTGAGAGCTATTTCCTCCCATTTTATAATCCTCTCTAGGGCTGGGATTAAAGGTGTGCACCACCCAGTTTCTATGGCAATTACTGTGGCCATTGGGATTAAAGGTGTGTGCCACTATAACCCTGTCTGTAAGGCTGACCAGTGGGATTGCTGTACTCTCAGATCCTCAGGTAGTCTTTATTTATTAAAATACAATTGAAATGCCACTACAAGAAACTATATTAATTAAACACCATTTGGCCAATACCTTAGGCATGTTCCTAGCTAGCTCTTACATCTTAAATTAACCCATTTCTATTCATCTATTTATCACCACAAGGCTGTGGCCTACTGATAATGTTCTGGCGTCTGTCTTCTTTGGCAGCTACATGGCATCCTTGACTCTGCCTACTTTCTCTCTATATCTCTATTCGGATTTTCCGCCTAGCTTTACTGTACTAAGCCGTTGGCCAAAACAGCTTCTTTATTAACCAATGGTTATATAACATTCACAGCATACAGAGGGGAATCCTGCACCACATGAATACTGTATTTACATTATCTGTACCCATCCCTCTCCCTTTATAACTCACTCTTAAATTCCTTCTTAATCCCCCATTCCCTCTTAAATTCATGATTATAGCTGTTATACATAAACACTCACAACCAGCTTTGCTCATTTAGTGGTGCTCATGTGTGCATGTGTTCAGAGCTGACCTCTTGGGATTGAATAGCCTATCAGCCAAATCATTTCTAGGGAAAACTGACTCTCTCAGGAGTTATTGATTACTGTAGCTGTTTTTTCCAGAGGATGAACCTTGTGATATCCCCTTTCCCACGTTGGAATGTCACCTTGTTAGAATTGTCATTACACAACTGTTTAGTCTTCATTGGTATATATTACCTGTCATGTTTCATGGAATTCGGCAATCTAGTCCTCTGTGTCTTTCATTCGCTCTGCCCCCTCCGTGATATTTCCTGAGCCTTAGGTATAAAGGTTACATTGTAGATATTTCTATTTGGGCTGGGCAATCTGGTTGCTTTAATGCTCAATCTTAATATATTTTAAAAGATTGAAAATCAATCTCTTTCTTTCTCTTTTTCTCGTTTTGTTTTTATTAACTTCAGTTGAATGAAAACCTGTGGCTTTCCCTGGAATATAACGTGTCCACCCATTTACCTTCAGTTTCATGGTTTTACTTTTCTTTACAGATGAATATAGTATTCCACTGTGTATATGACACATCTCCGTTATCCATTCTTCTGTTGAAGGACATTAAGCTGTTTCATTTCCTACCCATTGTGAATAGAACAAGTTCCTCTGCAGTTGTCAAGTGCTTTGGGCTTATACTAACATGCAGTAGAATACCTAGTTCATAGGGAGGATCTATATTTAGTTTCTTTGAGGATTCTTCATACTGATTTCCAGAGTGGCTGCACTGATTTCAATTCCTACCGACAGTGAATGCAGGCCCTTCCTTCCCCATGACATCCCTAGCTTTTGCTGTCATTGGGCTTTTGGTTTGTTTAATTTTTTGTCATTCTGACAGGGGTAACATAAAATCTCAGAAATGTTTTAATTTACATTTCAGTAATTGCTACAGATAATGAATACCTTTGGTAATGTTTCTTACATATCTTCATTTCTACTATTGAGAACTCTTGTTTAGATTCCTACCTCTAATCCCCCATTCTCATGTTTTAAGAAAGTCATGATTTGTGTTGAATCACATTCATAGCTATCATGTGTCTTGACAGAGTGCTTTTGAACCAGCAAATTGACATCATAGATCTAATGCATTTTTAATTGGTTATCTTTTTCCCTTTATTCTTTCTTCCTTAAGTTCTTTGCATATTCTGAGTACCAATTCTCAGCTGGGTGTTTAGCAGGCAAAGATTCTTCCCTATTCTATGGACTTTTTTCTTTACTTGCTCAATTGTTTCCTTGACCGAACAAAAGCTTTTTAGTTTTATGAGGTCCCACTTGTCAGTTGCTGGTGTTAATTCCTGGAAAAATAGAGGCATATTCTGAAAGTACATTCCACACCTATGTCTGTTTTGTTCTAGCAGTTTCAGAAGTTTAGGTTCGAATCAAGGTAAGTGATAGACTTGGAGCTATTTTTTGTGCAGGGTGACAGAGTCTAATCTCATTCTTTTTATTATACGTGAGCATCCAGTTTTCCCAACTCCATATATTGAAGATGCTGTCTTTTTCCAATGTATCTTTTTTTGTTCTTTTTCAAATATTTGATATTATGTTTACTCATGTTTCAGTCTTATGTTTTATTCCACTAGTGTACATGTCTATTTTTGTGCCAGAATGATATTTTATTACAATAGCTCTATAATATATCCTGAAGTCTAGAATGGTGCTCTTTGTTCAGAGTGGCTTTTCAGGATGTTTTCTGATTCCATATGAATTTTAGGATTTTAAAAAATTTCTCTGAAGTATATTGGGGTTTTTGATTTGAATAGCATTGAATCTCTAAATTGCTTTTAGTAGAATGGATGATCAATTTCACAATTTTAATTCTATTAATCCATGAACTTGTGATGTCTTTCCATTTTCTAATGTCTTTCTTAATCTTTTTCTTAGGAGAATTTCATATTTTTTTAATATTCTTTTATTTTTCATTCAAAAAATTTACACTTCCTCCCCTTCTCCCAATCCCCTCCCGCTCCCCCACTAGCCCTTTTCCCTCCCCCCTCCATCCCAGCCTAGGAAGGTGTGCATCCATATAGACTAGATTCCCAAAAAGCTAATACATGCAGAAGAGATAGGTCCCAGTGCCATTATCATTGGCTTCTCAGTCAGCCCCCATTGACAGCCACATTCAGATCATATGCTCATTCAGTCCTGGTCCAGCTAGGTTTGGTGAGCTCCTATTAGATCAGGCACACTGTCTCAGTTGGTGGACCAGCCTCTCCCGGTCCTGACTTCCTTGCTTATCTTCTCCCACCTTCTACTCTTCAACTGGACCTTGGGAGCTCAGTCCATTGCTCTGATGTGAATGTGGGTCTCTGTCTCTATCTCCATCCATCGGATGAAATTTCTATGATGATGATCAAGATATTCATCAATGTGACTATGGGACAAGGCTAGATCAGGCACCTTCTCCTCTGCTGCCCAAGTACCTAGCTGGGGACATCCCCGTGAACACCTGTGATTCCCCTCTAGAGCCAAGACTCTTGCCAATCCTAAAATGACTCTCTTAATGTAGATATCTTAATCCCTTCTCTAATATCCACCCTTCCTCCATCTCCACCCTCCCACTCCCCCAAGCTCTCCCTAGTCCATCCCTTCTCCCTTCTCCCTCCCTCTTTCACTTTTACCCCCTCACCCCTACCTCCACCCTATCCCCATTCCCGTGCCTCCACCTTTTGCCCGGCGATCTTGTTTGCTTCCAATTTCCAGGAGGATCTATATATGTTTTCTTTGGGTCCACCTTGCTATTTGGCTTCTCTAGGCTTGTGAGCTATAGGCTTAATGTTCTTTGTTTATGGCTAGAGTCCACTAATAAGTGAGTATATACCATAATCATCTTTTTGGGTTTGGGCTATCTCACTAAGGATAGTGTTTTCTATTTCCATCCATTTTCATGCAAATTTAAGGATGTCATTGTTTTTTACCACTGAGTAGTATTCTAATGTGTATATATTCCACACTTTCTTGATCCATTCTTCCATTGAGGGGCACCTAGGTTGTTTCCAGGTTCTGGTTTTTACAAATAATGCTGCTATGAACATAGTTGCACAAATGCTTTTGTAGTATGATTGGGCATATCTTGGGTATATTCCCAAGAGTGGTATTGCTGGATCCTGAGGTAGGTTGATTCCCAATTTCCTGAGAAACTGCCACACTGATTTCTAAAGTGGTTGCACAAGTTTGCATTCCCACCAGCAATGGATGAGTGTTCCCCTTACTCCACATCCTCTCCAGCATAGGCTATCCTTGGTGTTTTTGATTTTAGCCATTCTGACAGGTGTAAGATGGTACCTCAAAGTTGTTTTGATTTGCATTTCCCTGATCGCCAAGGAAGTTGGACATGACCTTAAGTATCTTTTGGCCATTCGAACTTCTTCAGTTGAGAATTCTCTGTTCAGATCATTACCCCATTTTTTAATTGGGTAATTTAGCATTTTAATGTCTAGTTTCTTGAGTTCTTTAAGTGGAGAGAAACTCAAAGCGATTCCACTAAAATCGGGAACAAGACAGGGCTGTCCACTCTCTCCATATCTCTTTAATATAGTGCTTGAAGTTCTAGCAATAGCTACAAGACAGAATAAGGAGATCATGGGGATTCGAATTGGAAAAGAAGAAGTCAAACTTTCGTTATTTGCAGATGATATGATATTGTACATAAGTGACCCCAAAAACTTCCAAAGAACTTCTACAGCTGATAAATACCTTCAGTGATGTGGCAGAATAAAAGATCAACTCAGAAAAATCAGTAGCCCTCCTATACACAAAGGATAAAGAAAAAGAAAGGGAAATCAGAGAAACATCACCTTTCACGATAGCGTCAAATAGCATAAAGTATCTTGGGGCAACACTAACCAAGGAAGTAAAAGATCTATTTGACAAGAACTTTAAGACCTTGAAGAAAGAAATTGAAGAGGATACCAGAAAATGGAAGGATCTCCCATGCTCCTGGATTGGTAGGATCAATACAGTAAACATGGCAATTTTACCAAAGGCAATCTATAGATTCAATGCAATCCCCATCAAAATCTCAACAAAATTCTTCACAGACCTTGAGAGAATAATCACTAACTTTATATGGAAAAACAAAAAGCCCAGGATAGCCAAAACAATCCTATCCAATAAAGGAACTTCCGGAGGCATTACCATCCCTGACTTCAAACTCTATTACAGAGCTACAGTAATGAAAACAGCTTGGTATTGGCATAAAAACAGCAACTATGCTTTTTTTCTCCAATAAATCTAAAATGGCATCTAAGAATTGTTTTAAAAATAGATTTCTTTGATTATTAGCAGATGCTTGAATTATATAATCACTTATATACTTGGAACGTATAAAGGTTTCTCTGATGACAGTCATTTAAGGAAAAAGCTGGAGGTGCTCTAATCCATTTACAAAATCTGTTTACTTTATTGAAGCTGTAAGTTCCTGGTAAATCTGATGCAGTAATGCAAGTAATTGTTAGAGATTTAAGGCAGGTTTGATACAACACTGAAGACCAATGAAGAACTTCATGGCTTGAACAATAATTTTGTGGTGAAGTATTAAACATTATTAAAATTATTAAAATAATTAAAATGGAATCCTTCATATCTATTATAGCTTTCCAGTTGGTCCTTAGTGTTCTTTATCACCATAGTAAGCATGGGGAAAACAAACAAAGATCTTCTAAATGCTTAATTTTATTTATTTATTTTGCTGTATGCCTATGGTGTTCTGGTTTAGGGTATCATTTCCCTGAGTCCTGGCTACCAACAAAGACAACAAGAATGTGCTGTCTACAACACTGCTCTTCAGTGCTGCCTTCAAGAAGGACATGACACTGAATACAGGTGGCCCCTCAGATTAACTAATATATATGAACAAAATACCATGCTTTATTATTTTAATATAGATTTATTGTTGCTTAAATGGTTTTGGAAACAATGTGATCTGCCATGCTTTGCCTCATTTGTTCTAGCTGGAACAAATGTTTTCCTTAATTTCTCTAACTTTTTAAACATAAAGATAATGACCTTATAGGGCCAAAGGGACAGAATGAGATGGCCTTTGACTGTGGTTAATCTCAGAATAACAGAGACATACTGTGACCCCTGAAGGGTCTGCAGGTGGTCTCTATCTGAGAATGGTCCTTTCTTCCTAGAGTGCTCTGTCACAACCTGTGATGGTTTGACGAAATTGGCCCCCATACTGAGTGATACTTTTAGGAGGTGTGGCCTTGTTGGAGGAAGTGTGTCACTGTGGAGGGGACTGAGTTTTCCTTTGCTCAAGCCATGCTCAGTATGTCACACAGTTCACTTCCTGTTGCCTGTAGATCAAGATGTATAACTCTCAGCTCTTCCAGCACCATGTCTGCCTGCACACTACCATGTCCCGCCATGAAGGTAATAGTGAACTAAACTTCTGAAAATGTAAGCCAGCCCAATTTAATTGTTTTCCTTTATAAGACTTCCCGTGGTCATGAAGTCTCTTCACAGCAATAGAAACCCTTACTGAGACACACCCTATTCTGCCTAGATACTCAATTCTTATGACCCCTTTGTGTTTTCCTTGCTATCTTCCCCAAACCTTCGTCCTTCAGGGCAACACTTGCATCCATGGTAGAAGCCAGTGGAAACTACAGTTTCTCTTTTTCCTCCCACCTCTGTCAGTTAAGTAAACTAGATTTCGAAAGACTGGTTTCCATGGTTTAGACCACAAGGTGTGCAATCCATGTACCAGCTCATTTCTGAGAAGACAGAAGGAAACATGAAAGTGCTTGACTTGATACATCTTCCTACCCTAGGGAGATAGTACTCATAGTACCTGAGAAGTTTCCATTGTCATCCAATTTTAGGACAACGAACTTGCAGTAGAAGAGACAGGAAGATTTAATAGTATTATGCTATTGCTTAAACTAGTGACAAGTAGCTATGGTTAGAGTAGACCCTGCCTTCCTACTTATTCTTCCGTAGGTTCCATGCTTTCTCAGACTTTTGTGGGAACACGTATAAAGTTCCCTCAACATTCCGTACTGCATGATGAAGAAAATGACCAAGGGAGAAAGCTCCTCATACTTGACTGATAAATAATGACTGAGGAGAAGATTCCCCATCCCTCCCTGACTGATAGTGACTGAGGAGAAGATTCCCCATCCCTCCTAACCGTTTTTTCTATATTTCGCTACAAACCCTTTGCATGTTGTAAATACATTTTTCTATAAAATTAAGATTTTTCTTTAAGATTGCAAAACAATGGGATTCACTATGGAATCTTTATATTTAATGTAGTTTGCTTGATTGTCTTCCCTTTCCCCTATCTCTGCTTCCTTCCTCTGTGCCCTCAACTTCCATGTCATACATATTCTATTGCCCTCTTTTATTTTCCCCAGCCTGAAGGCTTATTTTTCTCTGGTTATGGTACACCTCATAGTTTTATGACATTTCTCTTTCTCTCTCTCTCTCTCTCACACACACACACACACACACACACACACACACACACACACACAGAGAGAGAGAGAGAGAGAGAGAGAGAGAGAGAGAGAGAGAGAGAGAGAGAGAGAGAAACCTGGGAATGACATATGGGAAAAAAAATCTGTTACAATTGTATTTCTAGGTTTGAAATATACCATTCAGGATAATTTCTAGTTCTGTCCATTTTTTGAAAATATCAATTCATTTGTCTTTATATCTGAGTATAATTCTACTGAGTATATTACTGTATTTTTGTTATCCATTAATCTGTTAGTCGCATTTACAAATTATTTTGATTATTGCATCATTGGGCGTGGGTGTTCAATTATCTCTGTAGTAGTTGTTTGTTTATGTACCCAAGAGAGGTAGAAATAAGTTATACTGTAGTTCTACTTTTAGCTTTTACAGAAATCTCCACACTGATTTCTGTAGTAGCCATAACACTTACATCTTTGTCAGCATTTAATAAGGGTTTTCTTTTTGCACATTCTTACACAAGAAAAGCACAGCAATATATAGTAGTGAGAATACAAAAATTAAACAATATAACATAGTTTAACTATCCTACTTAATGAACATTCATTCTGTTTGTTGTACCAAACTACTACTAGTTTTTGTTGTACCAAAGCACTTGGTGTTATTCAGTTATTCTGTAAATTTTATATGTATAGATGCTTGCCTCAGAATGCTTTTTATCTGCTCTAGATATACTCTTAATAGATAAAATGGAGGTAAAATTGTTAATATTCAACTTAATGAAAAAAGTTTGGTGCCTGTATATGTACTATATGCTCAATAAATTTTGGTCAATTCATTATTCAAAACAATTGGTACTATATTCTAAACCTCAGATAATTTTAAAAATCTTTAACCAGCCAGGTGGTGGCGGCACACACTTTTAATCTCAGCACTAGGGAGGCAGAGATAGGCTGATCTCCGTGAGTTTGAGGCCAGCCTGGTCTACAGACCAGTTTCCAGGACAGACTCCAAAGCTACAGAGAAACCCTGTCTCAAACCTTACACTTTAGAAAGAAAATCTATAACCATTATGATTAATCCATGAATATTTTCACTGAAAAAATGTGTATTCGTACAATATATTCTTACCATGCTTTTCTCCTCTCCCAACTCTTTCCAGATTCTTGCCACTACCCACCCAACTCCACACCTTTTCTTTCTCTCTCTAAAAACCACAAAAACCTCACACATATACATATGCACCCCCTTAATCCCTGCAGAAACACAAAACCACAAACCAAAATAGAAGAGCAGAAAACATAGTAAGAACAAAACAACAACAACAAAAAGCCCAAACATATAAGAGACAGAATGTCTATAAACATACCATCAAGTTCATTTTTTGCTGGCCACTTACTCCTGTGGTTGTACAGAATGTAGCTCACACAAGAAGATTTGAAGATCAAGGAGGATACAAATAGGAAATGAATTAATCAGAATATTCTCATGTGCAAGTGAGACATGGTTTTAAATATATAGGACCCTAAAACACTACCAGGGAACTTCGATAGGTGATAAATACTTTCAGTAAAGTAGCAGGATACAAGATAACCATAGAAAAATTAGTTGCTTTCTGTGTACAAATGACAAACCGACTGAGAAAGAAATTAGGAAAAAGTACTTTTCACAAAGGCCTCAAAAGTGTGTGCATGTGTATATTATGTTGGGATAACTCTAACTGAGAAGAGAAAGACTTATAAAAACTTCAAGATGTTAAGGAAAGAAATAGATGAAGACATCAGAAGATGGAAAGTTCTTTTGTGCTTATGGATCAGTAGATTAATATTATGGAAATGGCCATCTATCAAGAACAATCTACAGATTCAACACAGTCCTCATCAGAATGCCAATACAGTTTTTCACAGAAATTGAATAAAGTGTTTTCTATTTCATATGGAAGCACTAAAATCTAAAGATAGGTAAAACATTCCTGAATAACGACATAACTGCTGGAGGTATCACCATCCTAGATTTCAAGTAGTATTTCAGAACTATACTAATGAAAGTAGCATGGTACTGGCATAAACACAAACATTGACTACCAGTGGAATCAAATCGAAGACTCAGACATAATTCCACACACCTGTGGACACCTGAGCCAAAAGTACACATTAGAAAAAAGATAAAATTAATCCTAGCACTCGGAAGGCAGAGGCAGGTGGATCTCTGTGAGTTCAAGGTCAGCCTGGTCTACAAGAGCTAGTTCCAGGACAGGTTCCAAAGCTACAGTGAAACCCTGTCTCAAAAAACCAAAACCAAAACAAAACAAAAAAGTAAAGAAAAAAAGACAAAATCTTCAACAAATGGTGCTGGTTAGTCTGAATACCTGCATACCTGCATGTAGAGGAAAGCAAATAGATCCATATCTATCGCCCTGAGCCTTACTTAACTCCTAGTGGATCAAAAGCCTCAACCTAAGCCCCTGAATCTGATAGAAAAGAAGTGGTTCAATAGTTTTTAACTCATTAGCTCAGGGAAAGTCTTTCTGAAAGGGACACCAATAGCACAGGCACTAAGGCTGACAATAAGTGGGACCTCATGAAGCTGAAAAGCATACCATCCTTTGAACAAAATGGCAGGCTATAAAATGGGAAAATATCTTTATCAATTACATGTCTGATGAGAGTTACTATCTAAAATATATAAAGAGCTAAAAATAACTGAACATCAAGAAAAGAAATAACTGAATTTAAAATAACAAAGTAGAGTTCTCAAAAGTTAAGACACAAATGGCACTTAGGAACACTTAAAATATCCAGTGTCTTTACTTAGCCATCATGTAAATTCGAATTGAAACTACTTTGAGACTTCAGTTTAAGCCAGTCTGAATGGTCAAGATCAATGAAACAAAGGATAACTCATGGTCGCAAGGATGAGAGGAAATGGAACATTTGCTCACTTCAAACTTATACAGCCACTTTTAAAGTCAGTTTGATGGTTCCTCATGAAGCTTGGAAAAGATCTGTGTCAAGATCAAGCTATATCACTCTTGGGCATATACCCAAAGGACATTCTATCCTATTACAGAGATAGTTGCTCATCCAGGCTCATTGCTATGGTATTCAGAATAGCCAGAACTTGGAAACAGCCCAGATGTCCATCAACTGCTGATTGGATAATGAAAATGTGATACACTTATACAATGGAATATTAATCAGCTGTTTCAAAAAGAAATTATTGAATTCTAAGGTAATTGGATGGAGCTGGAAATAAATCATTGAAAAGTAATCCAGGTCCCAAAAGACAAATATTGTTTTCTCTAATATGAGGAATACTTTTACATACTTTTAAAGATTAAAAAAATGGGTAAATATAAATCAGTGATAACATGGATTTAGCATCCAAAGTAAAAATAATTATATCATATTCCCAGAATTGCATGAGGCACTGTCTTTGGCACAAGCATCTTTGACTTGTCTTATACTTTGTGATTAGATATTTCCACAAAACTGCCCTGATAGTCTAGGGGAATGTACTAAGTCTCTGGATATAATAGCCTGCACCATTTTCTGAGAATAGAGTCTGTACTTGGAACCTTCCAAATCTTACCAATGAGGAAATTCCAAGCATTCCACAGGAATAGATAATTTTAGTGGGTAGCTAGCTGATGACATGAAATGTTGGAATGGTAAACATCTCTTGTTCACATCAACTGAACAGTACAATCTGGGATCGTGTGTTCTCTGGGCTGTGGGTGATCAGTGGGTGGCCAGCCTGTCTGTGCCACCTGTGGCTTGGCTTGGGTTGGGATTTTTCAGAAGCATAGCATTCAGTCAGGAATTTCTAATGTATTCCTATCCAGGCCACCTGCAGCCGGGGGGTCTGTAGCTGATTCCTATGGTCTTTTGAACTGATTCTTCATTTCTTTATGGCAATTAAAACCTTCATTAGTACCAGGTTGGTTTGTCAGACACTGGGCAACATGTAAAGAAACGTGTTTGGGAACTTGAAAATCTGGAAATACTAACTTTATTAAATCTGTGGTGATTTTCCTGATGAGATGATAGTAAATATTCTTGTTCTCTGTTGAAAAGTTATGTCAGGATCATCAGTCATCTGCTTCCATGGGATTATTGAGTAGTGTGGGTGGAAGTTACAAAGCAAGTGACAGTACGTTAGGTACTTTATTGAGGTATAGTGTAAGACACCCCCACAAGAGGTGGCTTTGTGACATTACTTTTAAAAAGTAATCTGCCCTGGTGGTGGTGGTCCATGCCTTTAATTCCAGCACTAAGGAGGTAGAGGCAGATGGATCTCTGTGAGTTCAAGGCCAGCCTGGTCTACAAGGGCTAGTTCCAGGACAGGCTCCAAAAGTACAGAGAAACCCTGTCTCGAAAACCAAAAAAAAAAAAAAAAAAAAAAAAGTAATCTGGGTGCTCTTCTGACTGACAGACATTCTAGCCAAGGTGTTGTGATCTCTGTAAAGTATAATCCTGATGTCTATTTTCTGATCTCAGAAACTAAGCAGGGTCAGCCTGTTAGTACCTGAGCGGGAGAACAGTCAGTTCAACTTGGATTTCTAGGGCAGCCAGTGAAACAGAGGACTTGGAAGTAAGGGTTGAGGGAGTTCTCTTGTGATGTTAGCAGTGTTCGGTAGCCCAGCAGTTGCTTGGTTTACACCAATTGTGTACATTTGTCAGAACTCAGTGACTAGTCATTGTATGTGAATTTTCTTTTAAAAAAAATAATATCTAGTTAATAATATACAGGTGAAAGTATTTGACAGAGATGTGTACAAATTCCTCTCTCTCCCTCCCTCTATTCCTTCCTCCTTTCTCCCTCCGTCCATCCCTCCCACTATTCCTTCATCCCTTTCTCCCTCATATTTTCTGATCTTAAAGTTCTAGCTATAGCTTTTAAATAAGAGATATGAACAGAAGGGATATGAACACATGAGATATGAAAAGGGTTAATTACTGGGAGCAAGTGTGCGACAGGGACAACAGGGAAATGGATAGGAAGAGCAGGGGAAGTTGCCTTTGAACTGAGCCTATGTAAATGTTTTCCTTGTCACTATTTCTCATATATATAAAAATAATATTATATATACATATATAATATATATACACATATATAATCAAATTAACAACCATTGCGGTAAGGTCACTGTGGCATATTGTGATAATATTCTCTATGATATATGCCTTTTGGTTATAGCTGCTTCAATCAAGTGGTTCATTCTTAGAAATGTATTTGAAAGAGTGTTGGGAAGGGAGGTGGTAGGCAGTAGTTCTAAACCTTCCTAATACTGCAACTCTCTAATACAGTTCCTTATGTTGTGGTGACCCTGACCATCAATTTATTTTATTGCTACTTCATAACCATAATTTTTCTGCTGTTATGAATCATAACCAAAATATTTGATATGCAGGATATCTGATATGTGACCCCCAAAGGAGTCACAACCCATGGGTGGAGAACCACTGGGGTAGAGTTATTGTTTTATCTAGAGAAAGCTCTTTGTTTGTGCAGGGGAGGATTGTGCACAGGTGTGCATGCTTTGGAGACCAGGGGAGTGTCAGGTGTCTTCCTTGATCAGTTTGTATCTTGTCCCTTTGAGGCAGGATTTCTTACTGAATTGGGAGCTTTTTGGTTAGGCTAGCAACCAGGAGGCCTCAGGTCTTAGCTTCCCCAGCTCTGGGGTTGCACCTGGCTACTTAGGTGAATGCTGACATCTGATCTCTGGTTCTCTTGGTTACCAAACACTCTTAACCACTGAACCATCTCCCCTACAATCTCTGATTTTCTATAATAAGCAAAATTACTTCATTCTAATTAGCTCACAAATTAAAACACCATACAGCTGTTTTAAGAAAGCCACTCAGACATTTGCCCAGAGCCAAACTCTACATCTCAGCAAACTTCTTTCCAGTTAGAATAATGACTCTGAAGCAGCAGAGCTTCACGTAGGGTATGTTTTCACTGTCAGCTATATTTCTGTTTCTTATCTGCCATGAAAGTAGAGAAAGCTATTGCAGAGTGAACATCAGAGGGGAAAACCTTGTTTTACTACACCCACACTTAACACCTGTTGACACGCGTATGGGCTGTGTGTGTGTGTGTGTAAACTGTCGGTTCGATCTGCATATAAGGGAAACAATGAAGGGTTTTATTTGTTTTTTTTTCTTCCCTTTCTCAGTTTTAAGTTTGGAAAATTACCAGAGTCTATAAAACTTAACAAACTTCTGTGTTCTTGCCTTAATAATTTTATTGAATCAGTATCCAAGAATCAATTTAAATAACTGGAATATAGAAGTCCTACTCACTAGACAGTCTGAGTGCTGGGTACATGGCCTCACACAAAGGAGTGACTTAATGATGTTGTCCAATGCAGGACTGAACATTTTTGACAGTTTATTCAAGTTCAGATCCAATAAGAACAGTGTTAGCCATGCTGCTATTTATTATACTTTGAGGTCGGTGATATCTTTAATGACAGATGTGTCTGTCCCCCTAAAGGTATGTTGGGGAGGCCATTTGCCCTTTTCTGTGGAGCACTTGTGATTTGATTGTAAGACTGAACAAGGTTATCCATCTCCCATAGGGCAGGCTTTATGGTGTGACTTCTCCCAGTGAATCTACTAGGACTTGAGAGCTGCAGATGGGCAGCAGCTCTGGTCATACAAAAGCAAAAAAGAGAAAAAGCCAAATATTGAAATACTGCCTCATCTGATGTTGTCCTGTACTGGGAAGTACTGTTCTAAAAGATGTTATTGGGACAACTGATACAGTTTGAATATGGACTGTATATTAGGTTATAATATTGTTCCCATCTTGAATGTTTTCATTATACTGTGGCTTTAAAGGGAAAGCCTTGTGTTTCAGAATACACCCAAAAGCATTCAGAGTTAAATTGTACAGTGTCTACAGGTTATTCTCTATAGTTCAACAAATTAGTAACAGTTGTAACTGCAATGACCACAACTATATATTATTTGTCTGGAGACAGTGAGAAAGCTAATATGACAAAAGTCTTATTGTTCACTAATCTCTTAGATGAATACAAAGGTATTTCTTGAATATCTTTTTTAAGTCTAAAAGTATTTCAAAATGGTGGTGTACAGAGTCTATTTTAGCAAACTACAAGTCCTATGTATAGAAAAGAACAAATATAATCTCATAAAACATGGAGGGCAGGGGCACTATATGAAAGCAAATGTTCTTTGTACCTACTTTCATATTCAGAAGAATAGAGATGTGCAAAGACTTAAAGCAACCCAAAAGTTGAGTCCCTTAAGTTTTGTTTTAATTTACTGATGTTGGATTTTTGAGGTAAAGTTTTATGTATCCAGGCTGAACTCAAACTCACTTTGTAGATTTGTCTGGTCTTGAATTTCTGGTCATCTTACCTCTACTTCCCAAGTGCTAGGATTTCATACAGGTGCCACCACACCCATCCTTTTTTGTTTTTTAAAATGATTCCATATGAAGGACTCTGTACAAAATCCTACAGAGCTGAGGCAGAGGACATGAAACTGAGACAATACAGGATGGACTCTTAACCCCATGTTATCACACCCTTGATTGCATAAGGGTCCTGTCTTAGTTAGGGTTTCTGTTGCTGTGAAGAGATACCATGACCACGGCAACTCTTATAAAAGAAAACTTTTAATTGAGGTGGAGGCTTACAGTTCAAAGGTTTAGTCCATTATCTTCATGGCTGGGAACATGGCAGCTGGGAATATGATAGTGTGTAGGCAGGCATGGTGTTGGAGCAGTAATTGAGTGTCGTACATCTTGACTCGAAGGCAACAGGAAGTGGTCTATGGCACTGGGCATGACTTGAACATATATGAGACCTCAAAACCTGCCTTGACGGTGACACACTTTCTTCAACAAGACCACACCTACTCCAACGAGGCCACACTTTCTTTGGGGGCTATTTGCTTTCCAACTAGCACATACCCCATTCCCTAATTTGCAAAGACAAAGCCTGCCTATCTACTTCTCTGTGCACTAGATTCGCCCCTTCTGCATGCCAGTTGCAAAAAAATAAAAACAAAACACCACCACAAGACGTGATGTATTTTATCAAGACTAGCTAGTGATTTATCTCCATTAGCAAAGTAAGCTGCTTCTTCACAAGGCTTTTCCTCCCTAGGGTCAGTTTGGAAAGATCTGTTTGGTTCCTTTTTCCCAGGAATCTAACCCTGGTACCTACCTTGTTACTTCCATAAATTTACATGTGATTAGTGATTATATTGGTAATTAGCTTGGAAAGCCGAGTTTTAAGAGACAAGTGTCTCAGTCAGAGACTGCCCCTCCACATGGCTCCTTCATTCCTTCTTTACCTTTTCACTGCTGCGTTTTTACTGCTTGTGTGAAACATTGCAGGGTTTGCAGCTGGTAGCCAATTCCAGGGCCTTCTATCCCTAAGTCACTTAGCATCCTACTTCTAGTCTTGACACATTTCTGATATATATTTAGCAAGCAGATTTGACGGTGTGTCTTGCTTGTTCAGAAATCTTGGATGCTTCTTTCTTTGCTGTTCACCTTTACCTATTTCTCAACTTGCATGTGAAGATTTCCCTTCAGCTTATTTAAATGTTGTCTTAGTTAGGGTTTACTATTGCTGTGAGGAGACACCATTGTTGCAAGGAGGGCCTGCTTGTTTTTCCCAGCCTCCCTCCTAGCTTACACCCGAAATAACCACACTGAAACTGTATTAATTAAATCACTGCTTGGCCCATTAGCTCTAACTTCTTATTGGCTAAGTCTTACATCGTAATTTAACCCATTTCTATTAATCTGTATATCACCACATGGCAGTGGCTTACTGGCAAAGAGTCAGCATGTCTGGCTCTGGCGGTGGCTCCATAGCATCTCTCTGACTCCACCCTTCTTTCTCCCAGCATCCAGTTCTGTCTTCCCTGCCTACCTAAGTTCTGTCCTAACAACAGGCCCAAAGCATTTTCTTTATTAACCAATGAAAACAACACAAAGACAGAAGGACCTCCTACATCACACCGTGACTAACCACAGCAGCTTTTATAAAGGACAACATTTAATTGAGCGTTCCTCAGAGTTTCAGAGGTTCAGTCTATTGTGATCATGAAGGGGAGCATGATAGCATGCAAGCAGACCTGGTGCTAGAGCTGAGAGTGCTACATCTTGCAGGCAACAGGAAGTCAGCTCACTGTCACACTGAGGGAAGCTTGAGAAAGAGACCTTGAGCCTATCCTCACAGTGACACACTTCTTCCAACAAAGCCACACCTTCTAATAGTGCCACACCGTTTGGGGCCATTTTCTTTCAAAGCACCACAAATGTGTTTTGGTTGATTTGTCATTGGCCAAGTTAATAAACCAACTCTAAATTCCTAGTATTCCTATCCTACTCTGTCTGGGATGTCTTGATGCTCCATTTAAGACATCCTAAATTTCACTTCCTCGTGAAGTCCCCTCCGATTGTTTCCAACTGAATGAGCTCATTATGCAGTGTTTGAACCATTTCAGTTTTTGCTTAGTTTTGATTTAGCTTGTGTTTCTCATATAGTACTTGTCATATTCTGCTTAGTAGTTTAGTTACTTTCCTGCTTTGTAGATTTCTAGCTCCTTAAGAACAGAAAGTATAAACATTCAACAGAAAACAGACCTTCTGTGATAGAATTTGCTATAACTTGAATTGATATTATAAGCATGTTATTGTGGACATGGTAGTACATGCTTGTAATCAAAGTTCTTGGGTCTGAGTCAGGATAGTTATAAGTTCCAGGGTAGCCTGGGCTAGCTTATGTATCAAAACCTCTGGAAAAGTTATTATAATAATAATTATTATAATTATCAGGCTAAGTTAGTAGATCCCAAAAGGTTTTTATCTATTAGTTATAGGATTTTAGTTCTACAACTAAGGTAGGCTTAGAGTGGCTGCTTTGGGGGCCAAGATAAGGTAATTAGCCTCTGGACCTATAGCACTCAAATCTCTCCCAAGTATGGATGTTCTAATGGAAGTTTTAATCAGCCAGTCTCTTCAGACACAGCTTCTTTTCAGGAGTTCCCCTTCACACCTGAAAATTTCATTTTGGAACTATATAAACCAAGAAGTTGTCAAGAATATGTGTGACTGTTTGTCAAAATTTAAGTAATTCTTCCCTATCATTGTCATAGAAATTATTTTTTTTAAGTCCTTTTAAATGTAGCTACAGTGACATCCCTCTGGGTCTTTAGCTTTCTAGCAAGGGAGGTCTGCACAGGATACCTGTTGTATTGCTGTGGAAACAGGGCCCTTGGATATGACCCCCACAAATGTTTACCTTGCTTCGTTCCGCTTACTGGCTCCTCCACCCAGCAATACCATGTGAACCAGGAGAAGGAGATTTTGAGTTCTGCCCTTGGGTTGGCTTTAGACCAACACTTTGATGTATGGTTCATTTTTAGACAACATGAGTGTTTTTATTGATTCTTTCATCTTTTTTTTAAAAAATACCTCAAGAAGTGAGGTTTGGCTCAGCTATTATGTTTTTGTTATATACATAAAGCTCCACTTTTTTTCAAAATAATGTTTTATTGATTCTTTGGGAATTTTACATCATACACCCCAGTCATACTCACTTCCAGTCCTTGCACATTCACCCTTGTGACCTCCTCATAAACAAAATGGGAAAAAAAAGTCCAGTTTGTGTCCAGTATACTTACTAGAGCATGGTTAAACTCCCAGTGGCCTACCCACTAAAGAAAATTGAGTCTTTCTCCACCTGCACCCCACCAGAAGCTATCAGTTGTGGAGAGCTACACTTCAACATCCTTAATCACAATTTTTAAGAGTTTTCTTCGATGATTTCCTTTTAGGCTGTTAATTTTTTGCAGGGTATCAGGCTTGGGGTGGGGGTAGGGGTTATTACAGAAGTCTTCCATGTCTCTCCTTCTCAATTGTGGGTTTACACAATGTCACTGCCAAAGTAGCTTCCTTGTTCTTTACAGTCAGCTGGAGCTTGGATCATGGAGCTTCCTCATGGTTTCTGGTGACAGCACAGACCATGAACATAGCCCCCAGTGGCAATAGGACCACAGACATCTACATAGCTTCAGACTGCAACATAGACCATGGACATTCAAAAGGAGTCCATGGTTAACGCAGGCCACATCAACACAGATCCCAGCTGCAGTATGACTTTGAACCTAGACATGGTCCTCAGCCGAAGCATGGGCTATACATCAACGTGGCTTCAGGCCACGGCATAAATTACAGACTTTGGCATGATATTAGATAGTAACACAGGATACAGAGAGGCCACAGACATTGACCCCTAGCCCCATCCCTATTCCTCACCTCCACTCCCACTGCATCAGGACCCCTGATCCATACATGGCCCTCAGTCGCGTCACAGACCACCTTGGTGGTCCTTTGAGGCAGTTCAATCCAGAAGGTGAAGCGTTCCTTATCTCTGCTTCCGTGCTTGCCCAGAGCCAGTGTGAGTGTACTGCTGAGCCATGTGTTGGGTGGCTGAGTCATGTCTGAGTAAGCTCCAGGCTGCTACACACCACCCCACTGACAACACTGGGCAATAACCTGTTTTACTGTCAACCTTGGCCCTCTCTCACACTTGTCAATGCCTGCATGTCTCCAGTTCTGCCTCTCTACAGTACATTTGCCACCTTTTCATCATAGTTGTTTATTGTAGTGGCCACCACTGGCCTTGCCGTCCCCAAGTGAGGTGGGGGCAGGGTAGCCTTCAGCATGTCGATTTCTGCTCTTATCCAAAGTTACAGTTGTTGATAAAATACTTTTTAAAGTATTTAAATACTTTTTAAAGACTTACTTCATTTCTGTTTATTTGTTTATTTTGTGTGTGTGAGTGCATGTGTGGAGGCCGGAAGAGTGTTAAATCCACTATAGCTAGAGTTACAAGTGGTTGTAAGCTGTTCAGTGTGGATGCTAAAAGCCAAACTGTTTCTGTGCAACAGCGCAGCCACTGAGTCATTTCTCCAGCCCATGGTGGGACGCTCTTTTAAATGGTTACTATGGTAAGTAAAAGGAATGATAAGTTACTAAGTTCTCTTTTACCAATTTTTAATAAGAAATTTACATTTGAAAGGCATCATTTAAAATCTGCCCATTGAGTAAGAATTCTGTTTGCAATTTTTCAAAAAAAATAAAATTAGTATATAAGGTAGTAGATATCATTAAAGGATTTGGGTTGGGGATGGGGGGTCATTTAGTGATTATCCTTCCTTAAAATGGATTCTTTTTCTTCATGTTTTTGTTCCCTTGGTTAAAAAAAAAAAAGTAGGTGGCTATAGCTTTGTCTGTTTACTTCCAAATCCACTATTCTGTTACATTGGTCCAGTTCTGCTTTTATTGCCAGCACCAGGTTTGCACCAGGTATTTTTGACTATAGGTCTATAGTACAATTGAGATCAGGTATACACTTAGCTGTGTTCTGTCTGTCTCCCTTGGACTGATTTTTTTTGGATTATTTTTTCTAGTTTTGTAGAGAGTAATGGGAATTTTGATGAGAATTGCTTCCATCTATAAATGGCTTTTGATAATATAACCATTTTTACTATATTGATACTGCCGATGAAAAGGATTGTACTGGCTGGTTTTGTGTATCAACTTGACACAAGCTAGAATCATCAGAGAGGAAGGAGCCTCAGTTGAGGAAATGCCTCGATGATTTCTAGCTGCAAGGCATTTTCTTAATTAGTGATCAATAGGGTAGGGCCCAGTCCATTGTAGGTGGTGCCACCCTGGTCTTCTAGTCCTGGGTTCTGTAAGAAAGGAGGTTGAGCAAGTCATTGGGAGCAAGCCCATAAGCAGCACCCCTCCATGGCCTCTGCATCAGCTTCTGCCTCCAGGATCCTACCCTGCTTGAGTTCCTGTGCTGACTTCCTTCAGTGATGAACAGCATTGTGGAAGTGTAAGCCAAATAAACCCTTTTCTCTCCAATTTGCTTTTTGGTTATGGTGTTTCATCACAGTAAAACTAAACCAAGTATGAAAGTCTTAACATCATCTATTATCTGCAGTTTTCATGATAAAAATGTTTCACTTCCTTGGTTAGGTGTATTCATAGATGTTTTATTAATTTTTGAGCTATTATGAATGATATTTTTCCCTCTAATTTCTTTTTCTATGAAGTCTTTGTTGATATCAGTGAAGGGTGCTAATTTCTATCGTTTTGATTTTATGTACTACAACTGTATTAAAAATGCTTATTAGATCAAAGAGTCTTCTGGTAAATTCTGTAGGGTCTTTTAAGTCCTAATCATATCTGCAAACAGAGGGAGTTTAACCTTTTTTCTTTCTTCCTGTTTTACACCTTTATATTTTTTATTCTTTTGTCTTAATGCTCTAGCTAAAACTTCAAGCATCTTTTTGAAAAAGAGATGGGAGAATGAACATCCTTGTCTCAGGAAAGAGATAAAATGTTCTTAGTATGTCTAGGTCTAGCATAATATGAAGCATAGATTTTTTTATATAATTATTATTTTGAGGTATACTCCATTTATTTCTAGTATCTCCAGGACTTTTATGATATAGTTATATAAACCTGGTAAAACACCTTTTCTGCATCTGTAGAGATAATTTCGTAATTTCTGTCCTTAAGTCTATTGCTTTGCATCTTTTAAACTAACCTTGTATCTCTGAGGTGAAGCCTACTTGGTTATGATGTATCTGAATGATTTCCTGAAGTTAGTGTACAGGTGTTTTGTTGAGAATTTGTGTCTTTGTTTATCAGGGAAATTGGTATGTATTTTCTTTCTTAATCATGCCTTTATGTGGGTTGGGGATCAGGATACTACTGACTTTGTAGAATAAACATCATAATATTCCTTCTTTCTATATTTTGTGAGCAATTGGAGAAATGTTGTGTCAAATGTTTCTTAAAATTTTTATAAGATTCATCAGTGAACCCATCTGGTACTATTACAGCTTCCACGTCACTGCTCATAGTCTTAAGTTCCTTGTATTTTGTGGTTTTAGTTTTAGTAGGTCACATGTGTTTAGAAATGTACCCATTCCTTCTAGGTTTTCCAGATTTTTCGAGAATAAGTGTGTAAAGTATTCTCTAGTTATGTTCTGGATTGTATTGGAGTCTGTTTAACAGTACCTCTCTTGTGTCTAATTTTCTCAATTTGTTTCTCTCCCCCTCCCCCTGCTGGTTTGGCTAAGGCTTTGCTAATCTTACTGGCTTTTTCAAATAACCAACTCTTTGGTTGTGTGTATTGTTATTGTTGTTGGAGGTTTTTTGGTGCTGGTGTTAGTTTTTTGTTCTGCATTGTTTGCTTTGCTTTTACAGAACAACCTTGGCTGTCCTGGAACTCATTCTGGCCTCTGCCCCTCCAAGTTCTAGGGTGAAAGTGTGTACCACCTGGCCCAGCATATATTCTTCTTTTAGTCTCTATCTCATTCATTCATTTATCTTTGTTATTTCTTGCTTTCAGCTAGGTTTGGAATTGGCTCTTTCCACTGTTTGAGAACCCTGAGTTGTGACATTAAGTTGCTTGTTGGAGATTGTTCTAGTTTTTAATGTGAAGTCTTTCTTGTTTGTTTGCTTTGTCTTATTTTTTGAGTCAGGGTTTCTCTGTGTAGACCTGGCTGTCCTGGAACTTGCTCTGTAGACTTGGCTGGCCTCAAACTCAGGGATCCATCTGTCTCTGCCTCCCAAGTGCCAGGATTAAAGGCATGTACCATACTGATGCGAATGTTAAACGTATAGTGTTTCCTCTTTGGACTGACTTGACTATGTCCCATAGGTTCTGGTAAATTGTATTCTCATTTTCATTTTGACTCTAGGAATTTTTTTTTAATTTCCTGTCTAATTCTTTGGATTATTGTTACTGTTCATTCAAATTGTGTTGTTCTGATTCCAAGTATTTTGTAATGTCTTTCCCTGTTGATTTATTTAAATCCATTGTAGTGTGAAAAAGCATATGGCATAGTCTCAAATTATTTTCTTAAAATTTGGTAAAGCTTGATTCATGATCCAGTGTGATCAATTTTTGAAAAGGTTCCACATACCACTGAAGAACACTAGTTATCTGTTGAGTGGGATATTCTGTATATATCTGTTAAGTCCAGATGATTTAGGATGAATTTTAGCTCTGAAGTTTCCTTGCTTATCTTTTGTTTGGAAGGCCTGGGTGAGGGTGACAGTAGATTTTTAAAGCCTCCCACTAATACATATTTGTAATGATGTAGCATTTTAGTGTTTATTTTATGAAATTGGGAGACTCCAAGTATTTAATGTAAAAATGTTTACAATAATTGTGTCTTTTATTTTCATGTGTTCTTAATTCAAATACAATTACATAGCTTTCCCCCTCATTTTCCTTCTTCTAGCCCCTTCCAACTACCTTTCCCTCCCATGTTCCTTCCACTCTCAAGTTGATAGCCTCTTTTCTCTGACTATTATTGTTTAGTTTTAGGTATTTATGACTACATTTAAAAATGTATGCTAACTATGAACATATTTTTAAAATCTATTCTTTTTTAATTTATGTGTTTGTATATAGACCTGCATGAGTTTATATGTAGTAAGTGTGTGAGTGCTTTTGGAGACCAAAAGAGGACATCAGATTCTCTGGAACTGGAATTATAGGAGGTTGTTCGCTTGATATAGATGCTGGAAACTGAACCCAGGTCCTCTGTAAGAGCAGTATCCACTCTACCACTGAGCCATCTCTCCAGCCCCTCAGTTGTAATATCGTCTTGGTACATTGCTCCATTTATTAATATATATTAATATGTACTGACCCCTCTTTATCAGTCTGATTAGTTTTGGTTTGAAGTCTTTTTTATCAGTTGCCAAAGGTAGCTATGCCTGCTTGTTTTGGGCTTTTGTTTACTTAGTAGTATGATTTACATCCTTTGATAGTCAATTCTTGGATTCCTTGGCATGCTAAATTTTTCTTTTTTTGTAGAAAACACACAGTTCTTATTTTTCAAATCCCATTGACTTCTCTGCATCTTTTTACTGGTATATTCAGTCCATTTACATTTAATATAATTATTGAAAGGCTTTTCAGTTTCCTAAACATGTTTTAGATGATGGTTTCCTGGACTGTTGATATTTCATTTCATTTTTCTGCATTAGTTTTGGGAGTTTGCTTATTTCCTGTGTTAGGCATGGTTGATTCTTTCTGACTCTTCTTTGCTATACTTTTTTATGTGTTCCCTCCATCTCTGGTTGTTTGGTTTTCTGTGAGTCTTTCTAGAAAAAATGTCTCCCTGAAGTTCAGTTATGGAGCCGGATGACACTGTTAGCGGTGAGATGGGTTGACTGAAGTGATCTGTGGCTAGGTGGCAGCAGGGCTAAGTTGAGGTTATACCAGATGCTGTCAAAACCCTGTTGCGCATTGAACTCTACTAACACTCGGGGTCCTAGAGTCACATGTGGGCCCCAGTGAACTTCCAGAGCTTTAATAGACACTTCCCTTTACTGGATTCATCATGGAATGCCTTGTTTAATGTTTGAACTGTTACTGAAGATTTTATGGGTTAGTCAACATTTCTCATTTGGTTTGTATTCCAGGCAAGTAATTTTTATTTTAAAGTAATTTTTTAAGGATTTACTTATTTTTATGTATATAGGTGTTTTGCATGTTTGTCTCTATGCTTTGCCTGGTGCCTACGGAAGCCAGATAAAGGGTTCGGATCTCCTAGAATTGGAGTTACAGATAATTGTGAATTGCCATGTGAATGCTAGGAACAGAACCTGGTCCTCTGCAAAAGCAGCAAGAGATCTTAACCATTAAGCCATTTCTCCAGCCCCTTAAAGTAATTTGTTTTAATTAAAACTGTATGAAGAAAGTAGCATTTGTTCTTGGAATTAAATGAATAACCAACATCTGTTGAGCTTTCAACCTGATCTCCTTTTTAGACAGGATCTCATCTGTTCCAGGCTGCCCTGGAGCTATGTAAACAAGAATGAACTTGAACTTTTGATCCACCTACTTCCACCTCCTGAGTGCTGGGATTGTAGCCCTATGTTACCATACTTGGTTTTATATGGTGTTGAGGATCAACCCCTAGGACCCTATGAATAATAGGAAGCACTCCACCAACCGAGCTACATCTTTGCTTGATATTTTCAGGTTCCCCTTTTAAAGACTAATGAAATAAGTAATGACTAATCTTCCAAATTTAAGTACTTTTAAATAAGACTTACCTGTCATGGATAGTAAAAATGACCTTTTGTCTTGAAGTACAATTTTCAAATTATTACCTTGAAAAGAAAATCCATTTTGTTTCCATTTTCTCATTTGTATGGACGGTGTGCATTTTTTTTGCACCTTCATAGGCACAGATACGTGTGAACATGTAGCCAGATGTTCTGTGTTGATATAGGAAGTCGTCCAAAGTCATTCTTCCACCTTATTTACTGAGGCTGCGTCTCTCGATCAAACACAAAACTTACTGTAGGTCGCTATAGCGCACTAAATAGGTCAGTTGGCACACAAAAAGATGTTGCCCCCAACACCCTTTTTTTCTTTCCCTTTTCCTCCTTCCCTGTTCACTTCATCTTTCCCCCTTCTTTACAAAGCACTTTTTTTTTCTTTTTACTTTGAAAGAAGTCTAGCAACATGTTTTAGTTCCCTCCCTGGCTTTGATCTGGCCAGCACTAAAACACAGCACAAAGATTCTCTGCATGATTTAATGCAGACCTTAGCTGCTATCTCTTCCAGGGGTTTAGCTGAAGGCCAGAGCTTCCCAAAAGCCCTGACTGGGGAGAAGTGGAATGCACTTCTGACATCACAGCCTCAGCTCCTGGGAATGTTTTGCATTCCTCTTCCTGGCAGTGGGGAGGTGGCTTCCAGCAAGGGAAGGACTATACTTTCAAAAAGAGAAAACAGTTTATAATCAGGCTATTGTAAGGGAAGTATTTTTATTCTGAGCCAAAATTGGAATTGGAACCAGATGTCTTACATTTTGATGCTCCCAAAATGCTAAATGAGTTTATTAATTACCGTAATAGCTAACTATCAAGGTTTTTCCTGAATTTAAATCCTGAAACTTTTTAAGACTTAAAGAGACTGGGATCCACATCTCTGCTGTTTGGTTGTGGTTTTCCGTAATGGTCTCCATCTGTTCCAGAGAGAAATTTACTTGATATGGGGTGATTTTACACACACACACACACACACACACACACACACACACACACACGTGCACACACACACAATGTAAGGAAAAAAGTGACATTTTAACTATGAAATCAGGTTTCTTGCTGTAAAATCGAGGACCCTGATGAACTGACCTAAAAACATATACAGAGTATTTTAAAGTCTGTTCATCTGAAAAGTTGCTTCTGAAACACAGCTTTAATTCATTAATGAATATTCTACTGTTCAGCTATCCATTGAGGAGAGAAGAAAGCATTTTACTATCTGCTGCAGAGTGTTTCTCCTCAGAGGGATTGGGTTCCTGGCGTTGTTTCTGTTCCACAAACTACTGTTCCAGATAGACACCCAAAACAACAGAGGAAGTTGTTAAAGCGACAGGCCCTGGTTGTACAGTTGGTGGCTTTTCCGCGGTAATATGTAATGGAAAGTACGCACTCATGAGTTAAACTTTAAACTTAATTTGTCTTGGTCTTGTCTACTAATGTCTAAGGAACTTTGTACAAAGGTCACTGTACTGGTTTAGCTAATCACAATTTGTTTTTCTACATTTTAAAAATAAAATATCAAGTCCTTTTAAAAATATGCTATGTCATTGCCTTTTGCTTATTTTGATGCATTTAACAATAATTCTCAGTTAGGTATGACCTTTTGAACACTTCCTGTCGTCTATAAAGGCTGAGTCACTAGTCAGAGTTGTCAGAGTTTTCAGAATTGTGGAAAAGTGCTGGCTCGTAGTGTCCTGACTGACCCACTGACAGCATGACTTTAGGAGATTTTCTTAGAGCTCTTGACAGAACAAAACAAAATATGTGGCTATAAAGTTCTAATTCTGTTTCATTTTTAGATATAAGAGTAAGAATAGAGGACCGACTATTACTTGGGATGAGTTAGCTGTTAGTAGTGTAAAAATGACCAAAGTTCTTAGTTATGTACTTAAATGTATACTTTTGTACAGTTTATTAGGATTTGGAAGGTGGGTTTTTTATTTATTAAAAAAACAAAACTTTTCATACAATCTATTCTGATCACAGTTTTTCCTCCCCACCTCTCTACCTGGCTGCATAGCATCTTTCTCTCTTTGAAAAACAAGCAGGCAAACAAAAAAGCAAACAAACCAGAATTTAAAATAATAAATAGCAAAGAGAAAGCACAAGAAACATACACACATACAAGCAAAACCTATAAAAATTGAAAACCATACTATATAAGCAAAATATCAGTAAGACAAAAAGCATCTAAAGTGGTATGAGACAAAAAGTCTACAAAAATACCTTGAGTTTGTTTTGAAATGGATTAATAAAAATGCTGCAGATCCCGAGTGGCTGCAGCGGGCAGTGAACCATGAGACCACGCCATAGGTCTGTGGTGGGGGGGGCGAGGGGGGGCAGGAGGGCAGGCCCCAGAGCACCCAGTCCCAGGCAGGGACAGCGCAGGAGACCATGCCGCCGCAGGTCTCGAAAGGTGGCTGGTCCCAGGCAGGGCAACACGCAGCAGTGGGCGAGAGACAGAGTCACACCATGCAGAGTGAGGTTGGATATGTATTTAGTGGGTTATGTAAGGGAAGGGGGAGAAGGAGAAGAGCAGAGAGAAAGAGAGAGGGAAGGGAGAGACAGAAGCTGCCTCTTCTAGACGGAGATGGAAAAGAAAGAGACTCAGGCTACAAGCAGGAAGATCTGCCTGCCTCAGCAGATGGGGGAGGGAGTGGGCGTGGCTTGTCTCTTAAAGAAACAGAACAGATCATTACAGTTTTGTGCTGACCATCTACTGCAAAAGTGGTTAATATCCCCAATGAGATGCCTTTGGAGAAAACTAATTTTTCCTTTGCAAGTGGATGTCTGTTAGCTTCTTGTTCAGGAATGGGAGATTGTGCCCATTTCCCCCTCCCAGGGCTGGAACCCCATCTGATTTGAACCTGTACAGACCCTGTACATTCTGCCACGGTCTCTGTAAGTTCATATGTGTGCTAGTCCTGTTGTGTCTGAAAGGCCCAGTTTCCTTGGTGTCATCCATACTCTCTGGCTCTTAGAACCTTTCTACCTCTTCTTCCCCACAGTTCCTTGATCCCTGATTGAGGGAAGGAGGGGGGTTGGTGAAGACAACCTATTTAGGATTAGCTGTCAAATTCTCTTCCTCTCTGCACTTTGGAAGACAGGTTGCTCTTACCATAGTAACTTATGGCTGGTCTCTACTACCCTGTGCCCCACGGGTGACCCTCTGGGCTACTCAGGCTGGGGTAGTGGCCCCTGCCTCTATGTGCCAGTCACATCTGTTCTTGCATGTTAGGGTCCAGAGAAAAGCTTAGGCATTGTACCTTCTATTGTTATAATTAGGAAGATCTGAATGTAATAGCAATTTCTTTAAAAGCTAAATATTAGTTATTAAGAATCCAGAGAAAAATTAGGATTTATTGACTAATAATATGCCTAACTCTGCCATTTTTTATAACTGTTAAATTGTCAGAACGTGAAACTCTTGATAAATTTGTCATTTAGTTGTGTAGGTCAGTATAAAAATGTCTGCTCGATAGAGGGATGGGGGATGGGTAAACTTCTAAATGAGTCTCTGATCTCAGAGTTTATATTCCCATCAGCTCTACAAACACCAAGTAATGTTCAGTGTTGACGACATAAAGAATGGGAAGGTGTGCTTTTAATCTACTCTTTGACAGGAAGAATGTGTGTATAAAAACATATAATATTACTTGATGGTGGTCATTATGGAAATCTGTGGCACAAGAGGGGACAAATAAGAGTGTATTCATATCTGTGTTGTGTAGGAGGGGGGACGGTGCTCTTTTGTTGTGACTCCAAGGGTATTAAAGTTGCTGATTGAAAATAATTTGAATAGAATATGCCCAAAGAGACAGAAATTTAAAAACACGGTGTAATGGGGGAGTTGTAAGAAACACATGACAG